>PVJD01018500.1:0-14270 GCA_004026545.1 Mormoops blainvillei | reverse complement strand
TGGAACCCATGCCAATTTGACTAAAACAGTTATAGGGTCTCCAAAAAGGCTGTGACTCCAAGCCTTCAACTGGGATTACACAGTGGAGATAGGCTGCTAGCTCCTTCCAGAGACAAACTAAGCCGCCTGCCTCTGTTGTGGCAACCCAGCCACCCATTAGCACCCAGAAAAAGGGGAATAAGTGAAGAGCAGAGTGTCATCTATGGCCTTTGTATGAAGTGAACTTACCTATGTCAGCAAGAGGACGCCCTGAGATGATAGAAGGAGAGGTGGCATAATCAGAAAGATTAAGAAGGAAAGCCACTTTATAATTTTTCAACCCCCAGACCTTTACATCTGTTTTGCCTTTCCTGCAAGACAACCACCCATCCTAAAGCATCTGGAGCCAACAGGGTCCTGGTGCTTGAGACAGAGCAGGTGGAGAAAAAGGGAGAAGGACACTCCTGATCTACTGGGGAAACTGGGAACTAGCAGGAAAGCTGGATGGCAGAGAGGATACCAGAGAAAAATGAAGGAAAAGGTGGGGGGGGGGCTTCTGGCCAAGACAGAGGCATAGGTAGATACATTTTGCCTCCTCACACAACCAAAAGAAGGACAACAACAAATTTAAAAACAAAAAATAACCAGAACTTCCAGAAAATCAAACTGTATGGAAATCCAACAGCCAAGGAGTTAAAGAAGAAACACTCATCCATACTGGTAGTAGAGGTGGAGACAGGCAGCCAGGGTGGAGAGGACACATGGCAAGGCAGCAGCTGGTGGACTGGGAGGTCCCACATTTATGGGCAGATGAACCGGGAGGAACAACTGGGGAGTGATAGAGACTGTGCAGCCCAGGGTTCTGGCATGGGAAAGGCAAGCCTCAAAACCTCTACCTGTCAAAAACCTGTGTGAATTGTGGTGGTGGGAGAGACTGCCAGTCTCACAGGAGAGGTTGTTGGAGAGACCAACAGGGTCCTAGAATGTACACAAACCCACCATCCTGGGAATCAACACCAGAAGTTCCCAATTTGCTTGTGGGTAGGGAGGGAAGTGACCGAAAGCTGGCCAAGAGCTAAGAGAGTGGCACTGTTCCCTCAGTGACCCCTCCTCCATGTATAGCACCACGAGGCACTGATGTGGTTGCCCTGCCCTGGTGAATACCTGAGGCTCTGCCCCTCAAATGTAACAGGTGCACCAAGACCAAAAAAAAGGCACAAACAAAAGAACAGATCAAAGCTCCAAAAATAGAACTAAGCAATGAAGATAGCCAACCTAACACATGCAGAGTTCAAAATACTGGTAATCAGGATGCTTACAGAAATGGTTGAGTATAGTCACAAAATGGAGGAAAAAGTGAGGGTTATGCAAAGTGAAATAAAACAAAATATACAGGGAATGGAAACTGGGACTCAAATCAACAATTTGGAGCAGAAGGAAGAAATGAACATTCAACCAGAACAGAATGAAGAAACAAGAATTTGATAAAATGAGGAGAGGGTGAGGAATCTCTGGGACAATTTTAAATGTTCCAACATCTGAATCATAGGGGTGCCAGAAGGAGAAGAGGAAGAGCAAGAAATGGAAAACTTATTTGAACAAATAATAGAGAACTTCGCCACTCTGGCAAAGGAAATAGACTTCTAGGAAGTCCAGGAAGCTCAGGGAGTCCCAAAATAGTTGCACCCAAAGAAGCACTCACCAAGGCATATCATCATTACATTACCCAAGATTAAAGATAAGGAGAGAGTCTTAAAAGCAGCAAGAGAAAAAGAGACAGTTACCACAAAGGAGTTCCCATAAGACCATCAGCTGATTTCTCAAAAGAAAGCTTACAGGCAAGAAGGGGCTGGAAAGAAGTATTCCAAGCCATGAAAAACAAGGGCCTACATCCAAGAATACTCTATCCGGCAAAGCTATCATTTAGAATGGAAGGGCAGATAAAGTGTTTCACACATAAAGTCAAGTTAAAGGAGTTCATTATTACCATGCCCTTATTAAATGAAATGTTAAAGGGACTAATCTAAGAAAAAAAGATGATCAGAAATAATAACAGCTAACTCATAACTATAAACTGAACCTAAAAGAAAACAAACAAAAGAAAAACAAACTAAGCAAACAACTGGAACAGGAACAGAATCACAGAAATGGAGATCACATGGAGGGTTATCAGTGGGGAAGGGGTGGGGGAAGAATGGGGGAAAGGTACAGGGAATAAGAAGCATAAATGGTAGGTACAAAATAGACAGGGGTGATGTTAAGAATAGTATAGGAAATAGAGAAACCAAAGGACTTATATGTATGACCCATGGACATGAACTAAGTAGGCGAATGCTGGTGGGAGGGGGGTGTGCAGGGAAGATGGGAATAAAGAGGAGAAAAAAATGGGACAACTGTAATAGCATAATCAATTAAATGTATTAAAATATTTTTAAAATGAAGGAAAAATGGGGAGGATCAAGATGGTAAAGGAGTGAATGGAAGTCACATTGACCCCCTCCCAGGACCTATCTGGAATTACAACTAAATTGTGGAGAAGTCACTCAGAGCAAGTGACTGGACAGTATTGAGAGAGAAGCCTTGTAACCTCAGACAGGAAGAAGAATCAGTTTGGCACAACCTGACTGGTAAGGAGTGTGGTGCAGATGCAAGAGGGCAGACTGGGCACCCTTGAGCAGCAGCGCCAGAGGGATATTTGAGTGGCCAGTTGTATCCCTCTGCAAAAAAGCGGAGTCTAAACCATAAGTGGGGAGGCCAAGCCTACACCATGGCCCCAAAAGTATACTGATAACAGCCAGCTGCGAAAAATGGTAGGATTTCCCTCTGCCAGGCAGCTGGAGACTGAAAGAGCTGTTTAAAGGGCCAATGCATAAACTTTCATCTGCAACCGCTTACCCTGGGCTACAGTAAAAGTGAGGGCGCAGTGGGCTTTAGACACCTGAGGAGAGACTAGGGATGGAGGCTTTGGGGAGAAAACTGAGAAAGCAGTAGCCAGGATCCTGGTAATGAGCCATCCCACACTCAGAAGCAGCCATCTTACTCAGGCATGCTACTTCCCTGAGTGGCAGCAGCCTGAGACAAAACAGCAGCCCCGTCCCGCAGGTGTGATGCTGCCCTGGCGCTGTGGTGCTTAAGGCTGACCGCTGAGTGCAGAATGGCAACCATAGACAGTGGCTCCATGCAAAGGCGGGGCAGGGTGTACTAGAGACACCTGAGGAGAGGCTGGGGACACAGGTTTTGGGGAGAGAACTGAGAGAGTAGCCTCCAGGATCCTGGTACTGAATCATCATCCCCCAAAAGGCAGAAGCCGTCAAGCTTACAGAGACCACTCCCCTCCAAGCAGTAGCACCCTGAAGGGAAACATTAGCTCCAACTCCAGGAGGGATTCTGCCCTGCTCTATGGTGTTAAAGCCTGACTGCTGAGCGAAGAATGACTGGATTAACAACAGAAGGAGACAGCCACAGACAGTAGATACCGGGAAGCCTCGAGCAGACTGTCTAAGGTCAGACTGGGGTCAACGTCAGACTTCACTAGAGGTGGATCCAGAAACTAAAAACAACGGTAAATACTAGAGGCTACCGAGACAAAATCCACTGTGGTCTTCTCCATGAATTGCAATATTTTCTCTGCTACATAGCTTTTAACATTCATTTCTTGTCCATCAAGTTGGTACATATTAAGTCACTAGATTTAATACTGTAGTTTATTCCTCTCCTTTCTTATAATAGTGTTAATCTCTTTATAGCCTAATTAATACTGGTTCATTTGCTGTTGATAGTGGGATTGCAGGGGGTAGTTATTTCTGTGGTCCTGTGTTTGTTTCCTGGGCTTTGTGGTTTTGCTCAGCCAGAAAAATAATGGAAAGACAAAGAAACAACACTGAACCAAAAGAAAAGGAGGGATCCCCAGAAAAACTACTAAAGGAAATAGAGGCAAGTAAACTATCAGGTAATGAGTTTGAAACAATGGTTATAAGGAAGCTCAATGAACTCAGAGAATTACCAAAACTGCAGGGAAAGTATGAGGAACTTACTGCAAAGTATATCAGCATTACAGGACATAGAAACGATCAACAAGAACCAAGAGTAAATGAAGAATACAATTTCTGAATTGAAGAATACAGTAGAAGGATTCATAATAAGGTTAGATGAAGCAGAGGATCAAATCAGTGAGCTGGAGGACAGGGTAGAAAAAAAAACACCCAGAAAGAGCAAGAAAATGAAAAAAAGGCTCAAAAGAAATGTAGAGGGGTTAAGGGAAATGCAGGACAACATGAAACATAATAATATCCATATAACAGGAATACCAGAAGGAGAAGAAGAGCAGCAAGAGATACAATACCTGTTTAAAAAACTAATGATTGAAAACTTCCCTAATTGGAGGACAGAAAAAGTCACACAAGTGCAAGAAGCACAGAGGGTCCCAATCCAGAGGACCACAAAGAGACCCACTCCGAGACACATCATAATTAAAATGGCAGATATCAAAGACAAAGAGAGAATCTTAAAAGCAGCAAGGGAGAAACAGGAAGTAACATACAAGGGAGCCCGGATAAGTCTAGCAGCTGATTTCTCCACAGAAACACTACAAGCCAGAAGGGAATGACAAGAAATATTCCAAGTAATGAAAAGCAAAGGCCTGCAACCAAGACTATTCTACCCAGCAAGGCTCTCAATTAAAATGGAAGGAGAAATAAGGAGTTTCTCAGACAAAAGAAGGTTAAAAGGATACACCTCTACCAAACCACCATTGTAAGACATGCTAATGGACTGCTTTAAGGAGATGAAGAAAAAGAGTGAGAGAGAGAGGAACACAAGTACAAAGGGAAATAATGAATAAGTACCTATCAATAATAACCTTGAATGTAAATGGTTTAAATGCTCCAATTAAAAGATATAGGATAAGAAAACATGACCCTCACATATGCTGCCTACAAGAGACCCACCTCAGAACAAAAGACCTACACAGACTGAAAGTAAAGAGTTGGAAAATAATATTCCAAGCAAATGGACAGGAAAAAAAAGCCAGAGTAGCAATACTTATATCAGACAAATTAGACTTCAAAACAAAGGCCATAAAAATAGACCCAGAAGGGCACTTCATAATACTCAAAGGAAGAGTCCATCAAGAAGACATAAACATTGTAAACCTATATGCATGCAACATAGGAGCACCCAAATATATAAGGAAAATCCTGGAGGGCTTCAAGAAAGATATAGACAGCAACACACTTATAGTAAGGCATTTAAATACCCCACTGTCAATAATGGATAGATCATCCAAACAAAAAATCAACAAAGATATTGTGGAACTGAATGACACATTAGATCAAATGGACTTAACTGATTATATAGATATAGATATAGATATATATAGATATAGATCTATATATCTATAGTAGATATATCATCTACATATCTATATCTATATCTATATATAGAGAGAGAAAGAGGGAGAGAGAGAGAGAGAAACTTTCATCACAAAGAAGCAAACTACGCATTCTTTTCAATTATACTTGGAATATTTTCAAAGTTAGACCACATGATAGGACAGAAGACAAGCCTCAATAATTTTAAGAAAATTGAAATCATATGAAGCATTTTCTCATATCACAAGGGCTTAAAATTAGAAAAAAACATCAAGGAAGAGACTCAAAAATATTAAAACTCATGGAGACTGAATAGCATGCTATTAAACAATGAATGGGTCAATAAAGAGATCAAAGAAGACATCAAAAAGTTCCTGGAAACAAATGAAAATGAGCATACAACATCCAAAACCTATGGGACACAGCGAAGGCAGTCCTGAGTGGAAAGTTCATAGCAATACAGGCCTACCTGAAAAAGATTGAAACATTTCAAATCAATAACCTAACACAACATCTACAAGAACTAGAGAAACAACAACAAACAAAGCCCACAGTGAGCAGAAGGAAGGAAATAATCAAGGTCAGAGCAGAACTGAATGACATAGAGACTAAAAGAACAATTCAAAGGATCGATAAATCTAGCAGCTGGTTCTTTGAAAAGATAAACAAAATCAACAAGCCTTTAAGCAGACTCATCAAGAAAAAAAGGGAGAGGAAGCAAATAAATAAAATCAGAAGTGAAGGGGAGAAATTACAACTGATACCACAGAAATAGAAAGGATTGTAAGAAATCACTATGAACATCTATATGCCAAGAAATTTGTAAACCTGGGTGAAATGGAGAACTTTCCAGAAACATGTAATCTTCCAAAACTGAATGAAGAAGCAGAAAACCTGAACAGACTGATAACAGCTGGTGAAACTGAAGCACTAATAAAAAATCTCCAGGCACGCAAAAGCCCTGGACTGGATGGTTTCACAGGAGAATTCTATAAAACATTTCAGGAAGAGCTAACCCCTGCACTTTTCATACTATTCCAAAAAATCCAAGAAGAGGGAAGACAACCAAATTCTTTTTATGAGGCCAGCATCATACTAATCCGAAAACCAGATAAAGACACAATGAAGAAAGAAAACTACAGACCAATATTGCTGATGAACATAGATGCTAAAATCCTCAACAAAACATTGGCAAAACTCATCCAGCAATACATTAAAAAGATTATCCAACATGATAAAGTGGGATTCATCCCAGGGATGCAAGGATGGTATAATATTTGTAAATCAATAGACGTAATACATCACATAAAAGGAAAGAAAAAAATCACGTGATCATATCAATACATGTGGAAAAAGCATTTGATAAGGTGCAGCACCTGTTTATGATAAAAGCACTCAGCAAAATGGGAAGAAAGGTGGCATACTTCAACATAATAAAGGCCATATATGAGAAACCTACATGCAATATTATACTCAATGGGCAAAAAATAAAATCTTTCCCATTAAGATTGGGAACAAGACAAGGAAGTCCGTTTCACCACTTCTATTCAACATAGTATTAGAAATCCTAACCACAGCCATCAGACAAGAAAAAGAAATAAAAGGCATCCAAATTTGAAAGGAAGGAGTAAAACTGTCATTGTTTGCAGATGACATGATAGTGTACATAGAAAGCCTGATAGATTCCATCAGAAACTCTCATCCTAAAAAGTGAATTTGGCAAAACAGCAGGATAGAAAGTTAATATTTAGAAATCAAAGGCTTTTTTGTACACCAACAATGAAATATTATAATCAGAAATCAGGGAAAATATCCCTTTTACTATAACAACAACAAAAAATAAAGTACCTAGGAATAAACCTAACCAAGGAGGTTAAAGACCTGTATTCAGAAAACTACACAACCCTGAGGAAAGAAATTAAGGAAGACACAAATAAATGGAACCATATTCCATGTTCATGGATTGGAAGAATTAACATCATCAAAACATCCATACTACCTAAAGCAATTTATAGATTCACAGCAATCCATATTAAATTACCAATGTCCTATTTCACAGATATAGAACAATTAAAAATTTATATGGAACCATAAATGACCCCCAATAACTGCAGCAACTTTGAGAAAGAAGAACAAAGCAGGAGGGATCACAATGCCTGACATCAAATTATATTATAAGGCCAATGAAATCAAAACAGTCTGGGACTGGCATAAGAACAGGCACATAGATCAATGGAACAGAATAGAGAGCCCAGAAATAAACCCATGTCTCTATAGTCAATTAGCATTTGACAAAGGGGGCAGAAGCATAAAATGGAGTAAAAATAGCCTCTTTAACAAATGATGTAGGGAGATCTGGACAGCTACATGAAAAAAAATGAAATTCGACCACCAACTTACACCATACACAAAAATCAACTCAAGGTGGATGAAAGACTTAAATATAAGTCATGACACCATAAAAGTCCTAGAGGAGAACATAGGTAGGAAAATCGCAGATATTCCACACAGCAATATTTTTACTGATATGTCCCCTAGAGCAAGGGACATAAAGGAAAGAATAAACAAATGGGACTTTATTAAAATAAGAACATTATGCAGAGCTAAAGAAAACATCAGCAAAATGAAAAGGGAGCCAACCGTATGTGAAAATATATTTGCCAATGATACATCAGACAAGGGTTTGACCTCCAAAACTTATAAAGAACTCACACTACTCCACTCCAGGAAGACAAACAACCCAATTAAAAAATGGGCAAAGGACCCGAACAGACATTTCTCCAAGGAGGATGTACACAGAGTCCAGAGACACATGAAAGGATGCTCAGCGTCACTAGCTATCAGAGAGATGCAAATTAAAACCATAATGAGATACCACTTCACACCAGTAAGAATGACCATCTCAACCAAATCAACAGACAAGTGTGGGTGAGGATGTGGAAAAAAGGGAAACGTAGTGCACTGTTGGTGGGAATGCAGACTGGTGGAGCCACTTGGAAAACAGTTTGGAAATTCCTCAAAAAACTAAAAATGGACCTTCCTTTTGACCCAGCAATTCTACTGCTGGGTTTATACCCTAAGAATCATGAAACACCAATTTAAAAGAACCTATGCACCCCAATGTTCATAGCAGCACATTTTACAATACCTAAGTTTTGGAAGCAACCTAAGTGTCCAACAGTAAACGCGTGGATCAAAAAACTGTGGTACATTTACATAATGGAATACTATGTAGCAGAAAGGAAGAAGGAACTACTACCTTTTGCAACAGCATGGATGGAACTGGAAAGCATTATGGTAAGTTAAATAAGCCAGGTGGCGAAAGACAGATATCACATTATCTCACCTTTAAGTGGAACCTAATCAACAAAATAAACAAGCAAGCAAAATATAACCAGCAACATTGAAATAAAAAAAACAAAGTGACAGTAAGCAGAGGGGAGGAGGGAGGGTGATGACAGGGGAAAAGGAGAGGTAGGGTCATCAAGGAACATGCATAAAGGACCCATCAACAAAGCCAAATGGGGGAAGGATTGAGGGTGGGATATGGGGGTTGGTGGGGCTGGGGAAAGTGGTGGTGGGAAAATGTGGGCAAAAACAAACAGACAAAAAAAGTGGTCGAGGGAGGCGGGGAGTAGTGTGGGAAATTAAGACACCAAAGAACTGGTGTGTGCAGCTCATGGAAATGGACTAAGAGGTGTGGGGATGATGGCATGGGGTGCAGGGTGGAGGGTGATGGGGGGAAAATGGGACAACTGTGATAGCATACTCAATAAAATATAACACACAAAAAAGGAAAATACATTTTCAAAATATTTGTCACTGAGAGGAAGGAGGACAAAAGGCTGGGGAACTCTGCTAAGGGGGCTTCTTAGTAGCTCTTTGTGTTCCAGCTGAGCCTTGGGCTGGGGGATACTCTAGGGAGCAGCTCTGGGTGCCCCTAGTGGTAAAATGCCAGGCAACCCTTTCCCAAGCCTCAGCTGGCTGGTGCCCTTTCCCCTCAAATGCAGCTAGCTGATAAGCAGGCCACACTGCTTGCTAGTTTCATGGGTCCCAGCTAGTTTCCCTGTCTGTGTGTGCCTCACCCCCCAACACAACTTTCTGGAGAAGTACTCATTCATTGGAATGGGAGATCCCCAGGCCAGAACTGTGGATATTTCTACAGTGGTGCCCTGTGACCAGAAGCAGGCACTCAGTTCTTGGTTCTTCTCTGGTGCTTGGAGTCAGAGCAACACTATTTAAATCAACAAATCCCAGGCCTCTTTGGTGTTGCGGGTTCCTTAGCCTTCCAGACTTCTGCTTATCTCACTTAATACATATTGGCTTAACAAGACTTCCTTCCGGCATTCCACATACATACACATCCTCTCAACAAGCCCCTTTCTTCCTAGATCTTCTTTGAGTGCCCATCCATAGGTCATCTCTCAGGCTCTAGGTGTTTCCTGAATGCAATCTTGGTCCTCCATCAAAATGTATCACTCCCTTGTCCTAGTTCTAGTTAATCCTATTAACTAATCTATACATAGGTAAACACAGATGGTAATTGGCAGTGTGTCTCAACCTTTAAACACACACAGACACACACACACATATCCTCAAGGAATCCCTAACAATAAAGTGAGACTGGAGGTGAAAGTAAAACTGGCCAAAAGTTTGAAATTTCTTCAAAGTTTCACATTCGCTTTCAAAGCCATAAGCGAATTTTCACATTCTACTCCATAGTACACTGGTGTTTGATTTCCCATGTAAGCATTGCATAGCTTTAAATTTCTTGCATAATTGTAAGCTCCAAAAAGAAACCCTGCATCCCTTGACTCTGTACCTCATATGATGTATAGATGCCCCCATTTGAGAGGTGCTGAATGAACTCATTATCCTAGAACCTGCCTGCTTTTGACTCAGTATTTCTATTGAAGACAGTGGTGAGCAGAAAGAATAACTAGAATAATTTTGAGTGTTGAAGTGGCATACGGCATGTATGGGGTGTCTGTCTTGTCAGGCTGGATTTCCCCCTCAGGGCTGGCAGCAGAACCAGAGGGCACCAAGCAGCCTACTTGGTGTGATGTGGGCCTTCCTTTTACTCACATTCATTGACATCCCCCCACTGCATGTACCAGAAATTCTTCTTTGGGTTAAGGCCCAGTTTCCAGAAGGTCCTGGTAAATTGCACATGTTATCTGGAATGGACAGCACATTAAGTCATTAGCACCCATTAATGCACTCGCCGGAATAAATCTATCAGATTGACTGTCACCTCTCATAGGGCAGAGCTGTGAGGGGATGAAACAGTGACCAGGGACTTTTTCTTGGGTATGGCGGGGTTGGGTAGAGGAACTCTAAGTGCTATGTTTTCTCAGCTATGGGCCTTGACCCCTCTGCATCAGAATCATCTGTGAAAAGGCTGATTTCTGGGACTCACCTCAGACATCAGAATTCAATTTAACAAGCCCTCTAGGTCGAGCCTGCATCAAAGCACCACCAAAGAAGACCTGAGGAGAGGAATACTGCTGTGGAGGGCTTGGAGACCAGGGGCTAATGACAGGTCACTGAGGGTAGGGAACAAGAGGACCTCTCCAGCAGCTTTGCATTGCCCAGGCCCTACTCGGGTGCTTCCTTTTTTTCATCTCTCTCTCTCTCTCTTTCTCTCTCTCTCTCTCATTTCTCTCTCTAGAGAGAGAGAACTTCTGAACTGCTGCCTCCTTCTCACCCACCTTCCTCATGCAGAGGGAGCCCTGTGGAGAGAGAGCCAATGGCTCAAGAAGATCTTGGAGTGGGAGCTGAATTGACAGACTCTTGGGAATGGCCCACTACTTCCTTGTATACCTTTCTTTTCTCCCCACTGCTGGCATCTTAGGCATGTGTGACCTCTTGGAGTTAGGAAACAAAACACCAGTTTAAATTGATGCTGACAGGGCCCGTCAGGTGCCAAGTGCTTGCTGCTGCTGCCACCACCAGTATGGCTATTTCCCATGAGGGATTCTAGGTATATGCTTAAGACAAATGCTGCTGCCAGGAGCTGGCCTCCTCACCCTTACTCACTTCTGTCTGCTTGGGGATAGGAGTGGGGTAAAATGTGGAAAGGAGAAACTGGATGGACAATAGGAAACGTACCTAGGTTGGTGAGCATCCTGGTTAAGTCACTGTGTGGTCATGGACACTTTACTTATTCTCTCTGTGCCTGAGGTCTCCCTGGAAACCACCCCCCCTCTGAAGAATTTAATGCCTGTCTAATGCTTTCCACAGGGGTGCAGACTTAACAGAAGGATGCACCTGGAGCTTTTGGAAAGGAAAATACCACTCAGAGAAAAATATCCCTTGAAAGACTCTAGGGAACAAAGTGTGTTTAAATCCACCTCCCCCAAGCCCTGGGGGTCCCTGCTAATCTGATTAATAAATTCCTGCTAATGTTCCAGTGAGTATTAATTCACCAATAAGCTCCCCTCCCAACATTTTACATTTTGTCCAGAGCTAGGCTTTCAATGTCTTTCTCCAAAGGAGTGATTGATAGTGAGAATATTTGACACAGAAGCAGGTGGCTGAAGAGCTTGAGGGTTGGGAGCCTTTCCTGGTTCACTGTCAGAAAATTCCTTAAGTATGCACAAGGTTTTACAGTTGACTTTTATTTGACCTTCACAATCACATTGTAAGGTATGTAGGACTGCTCTAATCCTCATTTTACAGATGAAGAAATTAAGGCTCAGATTAGCTAAATGACTGTCCAGGGCAACACGGGTAAGAAGCAATGTATTCCTGGATGGAGTGTTCATTGCTCTTTCCCATGTTTACTCCCCCTAGAGCAGAGCACGTGTCTCAGGAATACCAGGCCTGGAGCCATCAGGAAGCTTCTGCCATTTACTTTTTCTGTCTGTCACTAATTTCTCTTCTCTTCACTCATCTTTTTATGGACCCAATTTTCTGTTCCTCTGGCTGCCATTCACCAGACAAGGAAGGAAAAAAAAATAGCTTTGCAAGAAATAGTGGGTGTTGGTTTGTATGTCAGAGTGGTCTAAAGCAATAATTCCCAGAAAGGCCTGACTAGAATAGTCTCACTGTGGGATGGTCAGTAACTTGCTGTGTTTGACCTGGAATCAATTGATTAACCTTTCTGTCTGCCAGTTTCATGTTTTCAACTTGTGCCAGCCTTGCCAGGTTCATGGTGGTATGGGCCTGAGGGAAGGAGGGGTAGAGAAGAACTGGTGGGAGATGGGAATGGTTAATGAATAATAAGAGCTGAAGAGCACTTTGCAACCATTCCTAAGTGATGCATTGATATTAAATGGCATTTTTTTTTTTTTGCCTCAAAAGCCACAGCTCAGAAATGGGAGGTATTTGTTAAGGTGCTGCAGGCAGTTACCTCGTAATCTAAGAAGCCTCCTATTTAGCAGAAAGGCCTAATTATAGCTTCTTCTTTTCTTTATCTCCTTCTCTTGTTCATTAAGACCAAAGGACATTTGCTCAGGAAATCAGATCTTGGTTTCAGAAGATTTCATCTGCTCCCACAAATTGAATTTCCCACCTGAAGTCAAATTCTCTGTTTATAACAGAGATATCATCTGCCCAGAATTCTATCTTTGGTACAAGCCTAAGCTTGCTGAGATGTGCTTTGAATAGTGACCAGCTGCAAGTGCTTGGTGGGTCTGAGAAAACGGAGACTGTGGCATCAGGGTGTGGATCACAGACTACTTCTTTTAGAAAGATGCTTGGCCTCTAGCTGGCTTTGTTAGTAAGGCCTGGCCCCTGTCAGTGCTTGAGCACAATTTCAGTAGCTGCAGTTGTAGGTGGTTTCTTAAGGGCTATAGTCTTATGATTGGTCTCCCTATCTCCACCTCTAATCCATGGCACTTAGACAGATCTGTCTTGCCAAAGCATGGCTGGCACTGTGACCGTCTGTTGCTCAAACACCTTCAGTGATGGCCTTCTAATTGTAGGATAAAATCTAAATTCCTCTGCTAACAACCATCTTACACTAGCCTGTTCTAAGAACCTCTCACTCCACCAGGTATGGCTCATCACTCTTTCTAGTCCGTATCTTGCCTCCTTCATTTTGGTCTTGCAGTTTCCCTGGGCCTATGTTGCTCGCCTTTCTCTATGCCTAACCACATTGTGTCCTTCCTCCTAGGCCCCAGCTCCATCACCTGCCAAGGCCCCATCCTCCTAAAATTGCTGAGTACTCCTCACTGCACCAGTCATTTGGCACATATTCGAGGATGAGTGCCTTGTTGCAGCGATTGTATTCTTGGCTTGAGCTGTAATTTCTCCTTTTGTGGGCATAGTCTGGTCTCCCTATCTTTGTGGGCATAAACCAAGCCTTATGCTCCTTTTGATCTCCCAGAACATCTGGCCAATGCTTGGCCATGGAGATACCAGGGCCCAGGTTGCCTGCCTCTTGCTCCCATAGCTCCCTGTAGCTCTGCAGCTCTGCAGTCTCTGAAAACAAAACCTCTCTGGAGGCTTTGTTTTCAGCCTCCAGAGCTTACCCCTCCCCATCACCCTCCCCAGCCCTTCACTGAGAGCTCTTAGCACCATTCAGTAGCTTTTTCCTTTTATTAATCATTTTGATGGTTCTTCCTTGGACCTTCTTCAGTTTCTCTAAAATTAATCAATCCAGAGGCAGCCAAGAAAAAACTAGGAATTCGGGGAAGTTTCTCTTTCTTACGACCCTCCCTCCTCTGGTTACTCAGTGTCTGCTGTTGAGCCAGACAGCCATCTTTTTCACTTCCTATTCCATGAGATTAACTTTACCAAAAAAAGGCATGTAAATGTCCTTTTAAAAAAATCTTGGTTGCCTAGCAAGATGCTCTGAGTTTCCAAACCCTAGGTAACTGGAAGCTGGGACAAAGTGGTTGTTCTAAGATATTCATAAATGCATTTTGGGGGGGCTTAAGGGAGGGAGTACAGTGGGAATGTGTCATTAGGGAAGGA
>PVJD01018499.1:0-14270 GCA_004026545.1 Mormoops blainvillei | reverse complement strand
GGAGCAACCCCTGCCACAACTGGCACCTTATTGATGTTTCTGCAGCCATGACCAGGAAATCAATGCGCCTCGAACACTGAATTATCCTCTTACCCTGGAAGGGATCCCTGCAGGCCGTGTTGCAGGATGTTAGCGCAGTGACTTGCAGGAATCTACACCGTTCCGGGCTGCTTCTCCCTCTGCTCTGGGAATGCAGAGGCTGCCTTAAGTTCAAGGTTGTGGACCTGACATTCAAAAGAAGTACTGTGTTCACCACGGAGCCATCTATACAGCCAACTGTCTCTCTCCCTGTATGGCCGTGCTACTTTGAAGGTGCCAGCGTTAAAATATATTGAAAAAGATAAGCCAAATCAATTTTTATGAGGAGGAACTCTAAACTTCTTGACAGTATTTAACAGGTAGGCATGTCCTGTTCAAGGAAGAAAGGAGAGGAAGTGAGGCTGGGAGAGGGAGTAGAAGATAAGTTTGAGGAGTGTGAGCAGGGTTCACCAGGACCACCCGGAACAGCTGCGCAGTTCCTGCACTGCACGGAGTACCCAGTCACTGGGGGATGGCGACAGTCTGGCCCATGTCCTCTCCAGCGTGCAAACCTCCTGTGCTGTGTCTGCCGGAGGGAGCACTGCTTTCTGAGTCCTCTTCTCACAGGGGGACATTTTTCATGGGGGGAGGGGGAGGAGTTTTTCCAGTTCATTCTCCTAGAGACAGTACCTTCTCACTCCCATGGGATGAAGTGTTAAGATGAGGCTTTTCTAGAACTGTTTGTGCTCTGGGTAGCTCAACACTGATACATTTTCTAGGTCTCTCATGCAGAGACCACAGTATTACACATATTTCCTTCCTCTGCTGACAACACAATGCAGGGACAAGCTCACTGCATAATGGCAGGTTGCAGGAGGTGCATCCCTGCTCTCTGAGCAGCCATCCTGATAGCGGCAGGTCCACACGGGGCCACACTCAGCCACGCCCCCGCTGCCGGCCAAGTTGGGAGTGCTGGTCTGTGAGTTTGTCCCCGGTGTAGAAGGTCAGTCACACTCCCTGGGACTTCTTCGAACTGCTGTTCTTCCCATGTCACTGATGTGCAGGTGCAAATCCATTATTACAAACAGTGCTTTTTGGGACCAGTCTGTTTTCAGGCTTGAAAATTTTGAGGAAAGAAAACAAAATCCAGACCATGAAACACCATTTCATTAGAAAAAAGTTTATCTCCCACCTGTGTTTGTTTTGTAAAGCCTCCCCTTTTCTTTCTTCCAGTGATTTGCGTTGTTTCTCCCCCCTATACTCTCACCCTAGCATTCAGTTCCATTATATGTCTGATTACAGAGACAATGAGTTCATACTACAGCACCATTTCCACAGGACTTTGGATTTTATAGGAGGAACTATCAAAGATCCGGACCTGTTGGAAAACCTCTAATTTCCCAGCTAAGTTTCATTCAGGTACACATTCATTCTACAAACATTTCCTTAGTATAAACTATGTACCAGGCACTGTTTGAATGAAAATGGTCAAAACTGTAATAAAAACCAACCATTTAAAGCTCCCTGAATTTGTCCTAAGGACAAATAGGAAGTGAAGAAATATCTAGTCATGAAAGTCAATGGTTATTCAATAAGAAAGGAAAGATTGTGATATTTGAACCTGTCCTAGACCCTCCCAGCTGAGCAAGGTGGAGACTCCACCCTGGAGTGCTGCAAGGCTCCCTCTCCCCTAGCTTCCAGCCAGACTGGAAGAGTCAGACTTCAGCTTTTCTCCCCTTCCTCCAGCTACCCGTTATAGAAGGTAAGTCCCCGTAGAGCAAGGTTGTAAGGTGAGGGCTGTTTTCTGTATGGAGTAGATCAGTGGTTGTTTAAAGCTGGGGCGCAGTAGCAGGAGATAAAAACAGTGAAAAAATTAAAGCTACTACTGCCATATGATCCATTAAAGTTACGTCTAGGTATATATACCCCATGAAGTGAAATCACACTCTTAAGAGATATAGGTACTCCCATGTTCATTGAAGCATTATTCACAATAGCCAAGACATGAAAACTTAAAGTGTCCACTGATAAATAAATGGATAAAGAAAATGTGATATGCAATAAATGTATAATATGATATTGGACCATGTTTGCAAATAGTCAGCAGCAGTTATTGCTGCAATTTTAAGGACTACCTTTGTAATTACTGAAAAGCAAATAGAGTCACTTGAAATGATGGCATGTTCCTAAGAATCAACTGCAAAACTGCTGTATACATAATAATTATATAATGTATAATAAATAATATACCATATATAATATATTCTACGTATTATATACTATTATAATTATACCCTATATATGCTATTCATAATACATATTATATTCTATATCTATAATAGAATATATTCTGTATTATTATAATATAGAACATAATACATATAGAATAAAATATATTGTATTCTATATGTGTTATATATTATACATTATATATTCTATATTCTATATATTATATGTTATATTACATATAATTTATAATATATGTTATACATAACTTATATAATATTATATGTTCATTGAAGCATTATTCACAATAACCAAGACACAAAACTACTGAGGTGTCCATCAACAGATAAATGGCACAGCAAAGGCACAGCAGAGTGAGAGACAGCAGGAGAGTGAGAGAGAGAAGTTTCCCCCTCAATTCTGATCTATAAATCCCAAAGGAAGAGAGGAGAGGAACTGGAGCTCGCAACCAGGGACCTGCACACATCCGGGGCTGCAGCCCGGCCTGTCCCTGTGATTTTCTGACCTCTGCACATTGATGTTCCTCATCCTTCCTGCTCTGATTTGCTCCATGAGGCAGGGCCACTGAGTCGCAGTCATTGAAACAGGTTCCCAGGTCCACAGCTGCGACTTTCTCAAAGCTCCTGATTCCTATGCAGGGCATTTAAATTTCATGGTAAATGTCAGTTTTCATCCGCTCAAATGTCCACATGACGTGACTTGAAGATAGAAATGCAAATACCTCCTTACCAGATACTTCTAATTAGGCAGAGGTCTTGGGTGGGGAGGTACCCTTAATAACTTCCGAGGTGATCAAGAGAAATCACACTTGATTATACGCTGTGCGTTGGCTTCGGGAAGCTCAGAGCCAGCATTTACCACCACAGGGCTTCTGAGAGGCAGGTTTCTTGTCCTGAAAGACACTTCATCTCCCTCCACTCAGCTTCTTCAAGTCCCCTCCTCCCCCTTTATTTCAGGGTGTACAGACAGCCAGGGACCTTGCTTTGCATTACAAGTGGACCACCAACCAGACTGAGAGCAAATGCTGCACAGTCCTAAAGATACTCAACAGTCAAAACTAAGAAGAAACACACAGGTGTCAGGTTGCTTAAATTGGAAATCATAGGGAAATATCACAAGGGCAGGCATTATGGTTAAAGGGAGCTTGTAAGCTACTGGGGAAGTAACAATGATGCCATCTGGCTTGCAGTACACAAGGGAGGAATTTAGTGATATGGACTGAATCGAGAAATCCCTAAAAAGCTGCTACCATGAGATTTTAGAGGCCATAAATCCACTTTATACAGTTCCACCTGTCAATCTTTTGGGGGACATTTTATGTCAATGACTCTCAGTCTGATTCATAATTGTTAAAATTTCATGTTCTTAACCCTGTTACAGTTTAAGTTAAGATACATCCTCTGGACTGACAGTAAATAGCAAAACTATTAAATCCAGGGAACATTCTGAATGAGTGTGTGGTTTGCCTACATCACTTCTACAGTCCAGACTGGGGCATAAATGCAGAAAGAAAGGCTTCCATCAATGACTCAGTGAATTTTTCTATCCTGTTTTACATGTTTCCATGGGTTTTCTACTTAAATATGGAAACAACAACCAAATTCTCTCCTGTTATTTCAGGGGTCCAGGGAAAATGCCAAATGTGTCTTTGGTGCTGACATCTATTAAAGTAGAATAGAATTTGACCCACACCATAGTGTTCAATGCTTGAGTGACTTAAAAGGTGAATGGAGGTGGTCCTGTTCTTTGTGCTTTAGAAATGGGGATTGTCTATTTAACTGGATCCACAAGGCCACAGAATGCACTTTAATGTCAAATGGTTTTGGTTTTCTAAGTCTGCATTCACCAGAAATTGCACAGACTGTATTCTGTTTACAGGACTTGTGAATATATATGTTTAGAGACAACTTACCTTTTGTCATTGCCTTGCAGCACTTCTGAGGGGACAGAGAGTAGAGCCATTCAAAGTCCAATCCAAAATGTTAAACATATAGGTATTCCTACTTGTAATGTAACAATGAGTCATTTAGATCTAACATGAGAAATGATTCAAGAGTAATCTAGGATTAGGCACGAGACAGTAATAGAGAAATGTATGCCTGATTTAATCAACATGAACAACCAGAAGAATCATTTCGAGATAAAATTAGAGCTCTGTACTCTCTCTCTGAAGAAATCTGACTGTGCAAACTATTCAATATAATCACCCAAAATAATTTAAATTACCTATACTTGATAGTTATTTATTTTTCAGATTAATGAATAGTATAGTAAACTGACACCACCTAATTCCAATGTCATTGTTTCAATAGAAAACAATTGGCAATTAACATTTATTCTTGTTCTACAGCCACACACCAATAAGCATTGCTTATTTATATTCTTGGAATGAATGTAAATGTCTCTTCTCCCAGGTCGCTTTACTGGTCAACAATATCTACCCAATGCCATAACTTTATTAACTTGATTACTTAGGATGTCATGTTGGGAAGGGGTCTTCAACTTAATCGAAATACAAAATTTACCTGCTCTTGGAGCTGATACACCTTGGAGAAGAGGCCAGAAGAGTCATGTTAGTAGATAGGGTAAATGAATTGTAATGGTGGTAAAGGACTCTAAACATGGCCAAGCGGGACATGAGCACCATTAACAGTAAAATGAATGACTCGTATTTGTACGCATTTGCATTGCACTGCTGGCCTGCAGGGTAGACCATACAAATTGGCATTGGTTGCTAATAAGCAAATTACATCTTGAGATCTGTAAAATAATTCTGAGGGAACTATAGCAAGCCAGTCAGGCCACGAAGGCAGGAAGAAAACAGAGCCGGGAACTCAAACTCTGTGCAAAATTATGACTTAAATATCTCTCCCCTATGTCTTAGCTGTCACTAGGCTACACTTTTAAAAGGGAGAAATAAAGGGTTTGCTGTGGTCTTTGGTGGTTGCATCACAATAATGTTGACCCTGTTGGAATCATAAAACAATCCCAAATCACGTAATCACTGGCACAGAACACGTCAAGTTGTATCATGAACAGCATGGTTTAACTTTCTTTGGGTTTAGTTTACTTTGGTTTGTTTCTGGAACAGACCTTTTAAAATTTTCCTGAACAAAGTAAAAAATATTTCAAACATGTTTTAGCCTATGGTTATGTATCCATTGCCAGGCCAAAATGCCTCAATAACACTTTTTTTTTTCCCTAGCAATTGAGCAGAATAAGTTTAAGGAAATTTGCAAGAGACAACCAAGATGACAGACCAATAGAATATGTTAGTTCAATTGTCACAAACAAGGTAAGGATTTCCTCTGGCTATGAGTGATGCACATCGTTTTTTGGTTAATGAATTCTGAGCAACCAGCATTGGCCCTACAAGCATACTATTGTTTATTAAGGAAAGAGTTCTAAGAAATGAGCACATGAAATTTTGGAAGCCCGACTAACTTTATGCAAAATTCCCACAGTCCTATTGTCTGCATACAATGTTTAATTATGATAAGAATTTAAAAACTACATGTCTTTCTAATCTGTTACTTCCCATCTATTTTAATTGGCTCCAGAAAGTAAGGAGTCATGGGATGTGCAAATGGAAACTATACTGGAGTAGTCAGGGGAGATGCAAACATATATATAGCATACGTTTTGCAAATATCTTGCCTAATCAATATTTGTTTGTTGAAAACTTTGGCAAAGATGCACTTGGGTTTTTTTTTTTTAAGTCCAAATTTTCTTTATTGCTTTTCTTTCTGGATGATCTATCATTTGTTGAAAAGTGTTTCTTTATCCATTCAACCAAAAGACTCTATGTTTTTTGATTGGAGAACTCAATCCATTTAATTTAAAGGAATTATTAATAGGTAAGGATGTACTATTGTCATCTTGTCAATTGTTTTTAGTTTTGTAGATCCTTTGTACTTTTATTCTTCTCTTTCAGTCTTCCTTTATGATTTATGAATTTCCTTAACAGTAATCTTTGATTATTTTCTCTTTATCTCTTGTGTATATTCTATAGATTGTTCCATGGTTATCATTAAGCATATGGTTAAAGCCTCTTATAGTTAAAACAGTCTATTTAAGCTGATAACAATTTAACTTTGCATACAAAAGCTCTAAACTTTTACTCTTCCCCACATATTATATATTGTTTTTGATGTCACAAGTTACATCTTTTAATATTGTGCATTCCTTCACAAATTATTTTACCTATAATTAAACTTAATGCTTTTGTTTTCAACCTTTCTACTAGAGTTACAACTGATTTATACACAACCATTAGAATATTATAGTATTTTGAATTCGAATGTGTATTTACTTTTACCAATGGGTTTTATAGTTTCATATGTTTTCGTGTTACTAAATAGTGTCCTTTCATTCCAACTTGAAGAAATCTTTTCAGTATTTCCTATAAGGCAGGTCTAGTGGTGATAAAATTCCTTAGTTTTTGTTTGTCAGGGAAAGTGTTTATCTTGCCTTCATTTCTGAAGAACAGTTTGGTTAGGTAAAGCATTCTTGGTTGGCAGCCTTTTTCTTTCAGGACATTGAATATAGCAAGGTGTTTCCAGAAAAAGTTCGACCATTGTTAATATAAGGAGAATGGTTTGCGCAACATCGATGTAATCTGGAAGCCAAGGAAAGTGGAGTAGAATGCACATGCATGAATGCACATGCATGAACAATGATGACTTCACTGTATTAGTCAGTGGGGGTGGCAGATGCTGTTGAATAAGCACGTGTACTGTGTGGCTGTCACATTCAAAGTGACTGAGTGAGTAGAACAATGAATCTGCATCAAATTTTTCATTAAGCTTGAACATTCTTCTGTGTAAATTATTCGGATGATTCAGAAGGCTGCAGCCTTGGGCAACTGATGATTGGCAGTTTCATCATGACAATGCACCTGTTCATGCATCACGTCTCCTGCAGAGTTTTTTGGCAAAACATCAAATCACCCATGTGACTCAGCACCTCTACCGCCCAGATTTGGCACCCTGCGATTTCTGGCTTTTCCCAAAACTAAAATCACCTTTGAAAGGGAAGACATTTCAGACTGTTGATGAAATTCAGGAAAATCCGATAGGGCAGCTGATGGAGATTGGGAGAACTGTGTGAGGTCCCAAGGTGTTTACTTTGAAAGGGGCTGAGGTATCATTGTCCTATGTACAATGTCTCTTGTATCTTGTACCTTCTTCAAAAATGTCTCTATTTCTCAGATTACCTAGATGGATACCTTCTGGACAGACCTCATCATATAAGCACACTCTTATTTGGCTTTCAGGATCTCTGCTGAGAAATCGGCTTTTATCTTATGGGGATTTCCTTATATACGATGAGCCTCTTTTCTCTTGCTTTCAAAATTTGCTCTTTGTCTTTGATTTTTGACAGTTTGATTTTAATTTGTCTCTGCGAAGCCTTCTTTGGATTGAGCCTCATGGGGATTTTTGATTCATGTATATCTATATAAATATCTCTCCTTAGATATGGGAAATTTTCAGCCATTATTTCTTTAAATGAGCTTTCTGCCTCCTTCTCTCTCTAAAACTCTTGTAATGCAAATGTTAATTGATGAGGTCTCATAAATTCTGTAGGCTTTCTTCATTCATATTCATATATTTTTCTTTTTTTTCTTCTGACTAGATAGTTTCGAATAACTTATCTAAAGTTTCCCATCTCTATCTTCTACCTGATCACAGATTGAGTCTCTTGATGAAGTTCTCTATTGTATTTTTTATTACAGTCACAATATTTTCCCAAATTTTTCCATAGTTATTTTTTATGTTGTCTATTTCTATGTTGAACTTCTCATTTTGTGCCTGTTTTGCTTTCCTAATTTTGTTAAATTTTGTATCTGTTCTCTTTTATAGCTGATTGAGTTCCTTTAAAATAATTATTTTGAATTCTTTGTCAGGAGTTCAAAAATTTTCATTTCTTAGTGGTTGCTTAATGGAAGCTTATTGTGTTTTTTTGTTCATGTCATATCATGTTTTCCTGATTCTTCATCATTTTGTAGTCCTGTGAAATCGTATTTGCATTTGAAGAAGCAGTCGGCTCTTCTAGGCTTTATGGAATGACTTCAGTAAGGGAAGACCTTCACCTGGTGTGGGAGGGTATGCTGGAACATGCTGTGGTACCAAGTTTAGTGGCTAAGATGCCATGTGCTGTCTCCAGATCCATGGGAGGTATGGTGTCTCATAAGCTCGAGTACATGATATTGGTAATTCTGTGGTCCTTGGTTGTAAGAACTTCAGGGGGTCTGTGGTGGCTGTAATAGCAGCATTTCCAGTTCCAGCAGTAAGCACTGGGGTCAGTTGTATGCATACATCCAGCTTCAGAGGTCAGCTGCAAGTACATGTGCATTGGTAAGGCCAAGGGCCGAAGCAGGGTCCAGGGATGACTGTGGGTACACATGCAGCTTTTAGGGGAAGAAGTGGGCACTATTCACGTTCATGGCTGCTGGGGCTATCTGTGGACATATGCATGCCAGTGGGGGCTCACTATGTACAAGTACACAGTGACAGTCATCAGGCTGGTGTTATGCATGTGTGTGATTTCAAGTTCTGCAACCAGCTGTGGGTGCATGCATGGTCATTGCACTGGGTCCTAGGGTCCAGGCACCTGCAGTGGTATTGGCTGCTGTGGCTCCATTGGCAATAAGGAATGAATTCATGTGGCTCTAGTTGCAAAGGCAGGAAACTGTTAAGTCCTCAAAAGAAATTTTTTTTTAATTTACACTTATACTATGGACTAAATTCACAAAAGACAAGTTAGAGTTCAATATTAATTTTGTGAGATATCTCTAGTGATTATACAAACTATTTACTATTTGATATAGTAATTAGAATAAAGAATAAATTAAACTTTTAGAAGTCAGATACACCTATTAAGCAAGATATATCCATGAATAGCTAATTACTAAAGTGAAAGGATGGTCCCTTCACAGTGTGCACTTTTTTCATAATTACAGCTTTGGATACAATTTATCTTAATTAGAAATGTTCAGTGTATTGAGGGAGGGACACTGAACATCATCCCTAATCTTATATTCATAACTATTATGGTTGTTCTTTTGTTTTAGAAGTTTTGTATTAAGTAGGTAACTACACAATGACCATAAAAACCTGGTCGATGTGTGTCTATTGATTTTTTTTGTATAATAAAAAATGTGCAGTCTTGAGAAAAAAGTTTAAACACTTATTGGTTAATATATAGGTCTTTTTCAAGACATGTTAAATATCTCAATATACTATAATTTAATGTACATAATGCCATTGGCGATATTAGAAAAATCATAATCATTTGTTTAAAAATTTTGATGGGATTATGACTACAAAAATGTCTGCTACCTGACTGTTTTAATTTCCTCTTGCTGCTATAACAAATTACCAAAATTTTTAGTACCTTAAAACAACACAAATTTTTTATCTCTGTGTTATGAAGGTCAGAAGTCAACAAAATACCACAATAATTAATTAACCTCTCCCCTACATACATAATACATGACTATAAAATATATGAATGACTAACTAGTTTCTATAGGCATATATGATATTTCACATGGAAGTGTTTTCCTTCCACAGAATCATCATGAGATGATAGACATTTTCCAGTAGTTAAAACATTTAAGAAATCTTGCTTTGAACTTGTATTTATGTTCCCTCATTAGAGTTTCCTGAATGGTGAAACACTGTTCATGTTTTGGGAGAGGGAGAGTTTTATATTTGGAAATATAAACATAATATTTGGAGTTACAACCTGTGAAAACGTGGCTGAGTTCCCCAAATTATACTGTTTGCTGTTGTTTTTATTATTGTTAGTTTTGTCCAAAAGAACATGGCCACAAACTAGTAATACTGATTCTGAAGGCAATTCCAAAAGGGGAAATTCAGAAAAGCAAAATTAAGTGAAAAGTTAGTAAGTCTTTATTGGAGTAGTTCTGTAAGGTCTTAATGTGAATATATGATTTGAAAACTCTTATACGTATTCACGAAACTGGCTATATGTAGTGCCAATATATAATTGAACCATATGTTAAACACTAATTAGAGATCTTCTATTGCTTAAAATTTCAAATTATTTTCATTACCAATGAATATATATATATATTTCAAACTGAAACCACTCTATGTGTTTTCTTAGTTGCTCTGGCTTTAAAGTATCACTAGTCAATACTTAAAAACAACTAGAAATTGCTTTAGGATAAAGATGTGTATGATGAGTACATTTAAATGAAACATAACACAAGGAAACCCTTTTCCTGTGGCCTTCTCTATATTTTTCATTTATATTTAAACTATGTTTAAGTGTTCACAGTGAACCATTTTGCATCTTTTTCTGTAGCTTGGATCCACTCATGCTGGCATTTACATTTCTTCTTCTCAACTACCTCTAGTGGTATGAAAGTTGCTATTTCCAAAAGTAAGCAACTCTACATTTTAATTGCTATAAAGTGTTAGGAAGATTTTTTTGAGATGAAATCAGTCTCCTTATAGCTCTTCACCATTAGACTTTATTTGCCATTATGGCTCAATTTCCTTTTCCATCTGGAAACCTCATGGGTTCTTAACTGAGTACACATCAAAACCACCAAAAGAGCCCTGCTCATGTGGTTCAGTTGGTTGGAGTGTTGTCCCCTACACCAAAAGTTTGTGGGTTCAATATCTGGTACAGGAGATAGCTGATCGATGTTTCTCTCTCACATCAATGTTTCTCTCTCTCTCTCCCCCACCCCATTTCTCTCCTTTCCTCTCCCTCTCAAATCAATAAACATATCATAGAGTGAGGATTTTTTAAAAATCAAGAGATTGGCAAGAAAGGGGAAAGGAAGGAGGGAGGGAGGGAGGGGGAAGGGAAAGAAAGAGAGGCAGAGATATACCCAGATTTTTCTGTAGACAAAAATGAATCAGATCTAGGAGTAGAATCCACTGTGTATATTCATACATATTACTAGCTCATTTATTTATTCTTGCATATACATAGTGAATGATTAACATATGCCAGCTACTGTTCAAAATATTGGGGACACATCAGTGAACAAAGCTGACACCATAGAATGTACATATTCAGCATTTTGGACAAAGAATAAAATGGCAAGTAAGAGTGTTTTACTTGTTTATTCAAGTGGTATGTATTACCACAATAAGATAATCATGTCTTTAGAGGGGGTGATGGAAGCCACAATACACTATGTTTTACAGTGTAGCTACATTCGTTTAGCATTGTGGTCAAGTTATAGTCATATCTCTCTCGGAAAAGGTGCAATCTTTAAGCAATAGATTTAATTATTTTTAAACTGTATGAAAGGAAATTAATGTAGAGTATGTCAAAACTGAGCTGGTCCTGGAAAAAAGGTGAAACTTATGCTGCTGTTCAAACTACCCAACTTTCAATAGCTCACATCCAGGCCCTACAGCTCACCTGTGATTTATGTGTCTTTGCTCAAATTAAGCACCCCCCCCCCAAAAAAAACCTATAAATCAAAAGCTGTCACATATTCCAATAACAATGACAGTGGAATTTGATTTTTTTCTATTTGAAATGTGTGCACTTTAAGATATGTGGCCTATGGTATTTTAAACTAGAGCAGTTTAAAACACCCTCGCCTCATACAATCCATTAGAACTGAATTACACAGGCCTTCAATCATTTGACAACTGAGTTCTGTGTGAGGAAATGGCCCGTGTCAAGGAAGAGTGACAGGGACGGTTTTTATAACATGTTTTAGGAGAAGAAATGTGGTTAATGTGAATCTGCAGGAAGACTCCCTCTGACAAAGAGCAAATGGCATCAAATTGGGGTAAATACCCTATATATACAATGACAAAGGAATGTAAATAGAAAATTATAGCTTTGGTGCTTAACTGTATGCAAAAGAAACCACTAGTCTTTTCCAAAAGAGCTATTTAGCCCACAGCTTCTAAAACTGTAATTTTCTTCTTGCTTTGTTTGCTTCCATAGTCTAAGATCCTCTGGAAAATAAACTGAAGAGAATTTTTGAGAGGCTGTACTTCCCTATGTTCTGTGTAAATATAATGGGATAAAGCATGCATCTCTTCATCTTCTCTGAGTGATATTTGATTTGGATCTTTTGTATCCTTATTAATACTCTATGTGACATTTGCCATCACTTTATAGGTCTGGGTTTGTGAGGTTAGGATTTCAAAAATGGTTTATTTGTTTCCTGACACTGTGTCTATACTTCAAGTAGCTGAGTGGAAATTATTTCTCAGGTTATAGAGATGAATAGATCAATAAACTAAGATTTCCCTAGATGCATATGACAAAAAGCAGCGACAGAAGCATGATTCAATCCATTATGGTTTTTTCTTTGAAATTAAACTTTTTATTAAAATATCGAATGCATGTTATTAATCTCCCCTTGACACTTTTCTTCCATTGTGCCTCTCTTCCAGAAACTTATCTAGGGTGAAAATTTTGCATTTCATATTGAGACATGTTATTTCAATACCTAAATCCATTCACTAGGTTTTGATTCATAGCACAATGAAGGCCAAAATCTTACACATGGAATTATAGACAAGGAATAGTTTGACATCCACCACTCCTTCAGCTTCACCTTACACCATGTTTTCCTTCACTGTTTTTGTTCTTGCACTTCTGTTTTTCTACCAGTTTTTCCTAAGGTCACTCACCTCACATAGTTACAATTTTAAAACTATCTTTTTAAAGGCTTAAAAGAATTTAAAGAATAGAATAATGTGAATAAATGTATATGAAAATAACACCAGTAGTTTTTCAAAAATATAATTTATATTATTTGCTGAAAGTAAATGATTGGCTTAAAGTATATAAATATAGTTTTAGAAAAGAACCATATATATAAACATGTATATATATGAAGAAATTTATTATAAGACATTGGCTTACATGGTTATGTAGGCTGACAAGTCTCATGATCTTCAGTTAGTAAGGTGGAGATCTAGGAGAGCCAATTATATAATTCCAGTCCAAATCCAAAGACCTGAGAACCAGAACAGTTGGCAGTATATTTTCATTCAGAAAGCCAGCAAACTCAAGACCCAGGAAGAGCTGATACTTCAATTGAAATTTCAAAGGCAGGAAAAAAACTGATGTCCTAGCTCAAGTGCAGCCAAGCAGGAGGAATTTCTTCTTATTCAGAAGAGGGTGAGCATTTGTTCTATTCAGGCCTTCAACTGATTGAATTATGCCCACCTACATTGAGGAAGATAATCTCCTTTATTCAATCTATTGATTTAAGTGTTAAAATGAAGGTTGTGATGTAAGCAAGATGTTCGCTACACTTATTGTGATAATTGCTTCACAATACAATGGAACCTTGGTACTCATGGTTAATTTGTTCTGGAACTTGTGACAAGTGCCAAAACTGACAAGTCCTGAGTAATGAGGCATTTTCTCTTGCAGGGTGGCATTGAGACTCATATAAGCTCTAGCAAGTGTGGTGAGTCCCAAGCAAGCACCAAGTGCTGAAACATTTTTTTTTTTGCTTCCGATGAAGCAAAAAAGCCGATGAGTACCAAGGTATGACTGTATATACATTTTGTTGTACACTTTAAACCAATACAACATTATATATCAATTATATCTCAACACTGTATACCTGTATACCTCAATTAACTGATAAAGTATCAACATAGAAAAATGATAATTTCACTTCAATTGAATTTTAAAGTCTCACTTATTTCTGAAAGTGAATATTCAACTATTCACCTATTATTTTGTGACATTTTTCTACCTTCACTCTGAAAACACATTAGATAAGATAATTCTGGACAAGTGCCTCTGCTTGCAAGATGTATAGAGAAACATCAGAAGCCAATGGAGATTGTCCCCCAATGGGAATATCCATATATTCCATTTTTTATAGATATTAATAATAATCATTACCTATACTCGTATATGCAGTGTTTACAGTGTACTTGAGCTACTTTAAGTATTTTTATCTATATTAACTTATTGGATCTTTGCACAACTGTGTGAATTAGGCACTGGTATTTCATAGATTAGTATAC
>PVJD01018498.1:0-14272 GCA_004026545.1 Mormoops blainvillei | reverse complement strand
GGAGAGAAAGGGACTCCTTGGCCAGAAGGGATCAAGCCCCCGCCTCTCCTGAAGCACCTAGCCCAGTCTCTCTCCCAAGCTTCCCTGGCAGCCGCCATGGAACAGAATGACCCTTTTCTAACCCCTTTCCTAACCCAGATGTGGGCAATGGAAACACATCGACACCGTTTCCCAGCTCAGCTGAGGTCAATCAACTGAACGAAAAACAGGAGGCAGAAATATTCAAAGCACTTTCCTGGTACAGATCAATCTTTTGAGGTTATAATGAAAGCTGCTGGTACTGAGTCCTACCAGGTGCTGAGCATGGGGCTAGGTTTCTCAGCAACGGTGACCCATCTAAGTCTCCATTTTAGACACAGTTCAGGTAACTGAGGCTCAGAGACATGAAGACACTTTGCCCAAGGCCCACGGTGGAGCCCAGGTCCCCTTATTCCATAGTTCAAGGTCCGTTACTCTGACAGCCCCCTTCCAAAGCTCTGGCTGCCAGTGATGGCCAAGGGTCTGGGCAAGAGGGCCTGCCCTGGGCTCAGCGCTTCAGAGGGACCGGGGGCTCTGCCTCCCCTACCTGGCCCTTACGGTTTGGACTCCTGTAAACCAAAATTCCCAGAGAAGGGCCAAAAAGGAGAGAGTTTAGAAAAGGAGAGGCTGCATTCGGGTGTGACAGTTTGCAAAGAAGAAAAACACAGCCCTCCACAAAAACTGAAAATGCACTCCATAGAGGCAAAGGGGGAACTGCTTTAATAGAGAAAATTTCCCACCGCGACTCGGATTCTGTGAGATACCACGGTATTCCTGTAATAATTACCTTGCAAGACATATTGACGCAGATTGTCACATCTTCCTAGAAGCATGTATGTGTGTATTTTTTGAGGACAAACCATGCCCCTTCAATAATAAAAATATGCTCTTACAATATTTCATCATGGGTTTACTTACCCATTTTAAAATTTCTACTATAAGTGTATACTTTATAATATGCATAGTATTTTATAACTGTTATATACATGGCATGCATATTATAAATAAAAATAAACATATTGGAGATGTGTGCTCAAGAGGGGTGAAGTGGTGAGGATCTATATCTCCATAATCCTGGGTACTCTGGCTTAAAGGCATGGGTGGACATTCTCTGGGATTCAACATATGTGGTATGTGTTACAAGTTGAAAGTTTTATTTTGGTCACAAAGAATAGCA
Organism: Mormoops blainvillei; assembly: GCA_004026545.1. NCBI lineage: Eukaryota > Metazoa > Chordata > Mammalia > Chiroptera > Mormoopidae > Mormoops > Mormoops blainvillei. The sequence goes on along the minus strand of PVJD01018498.1, from coordinate 13,077 downwards.
CAAGAGTTATATACATACAATTTTGGGGGCCCAGTGAACCCAGGAGAGCTATGTGGTGTGAGATCGTGTGCTCGTAGCATTAAATGTCACAATCCCTTCCCCCAACGTGGCTGATGGCTGCCAGAAAAATCAAGGGTGCACAAGTTACCCCTCCTTGAGTCCTGGTTCACAAAGAGCCTCTGCCCTGCTCACCCTGGGTTACACTCCTCACCCTAGCTCTCCTCTCATCCTCCTGCACCGTCTTCGCTTCCCTCACTACCTTGAATGTTATATAGTCACGGCGTGGAGTGGATCAGTCACGCAGGCCTCATAGGGCCAAAGTTTCCTCACTGAGCTTCCTGGAGTAGTAAGAGAAAATAAACCCCGCGCACCCCAAAAGGGAACCCAGAATTTTGGAGTAGCAAGGCCCTGACTGAGGGGAAAGAAAATCTGGGATCATGAATCTACAGTGGGGCTTAGCTTCCATGTGCCCCCAAGCCCCCCCGCCCAGTGGTGAAAACTGAAAAGGTGAGCACCACTGCTCAATTCCCAGCCTTAATGAAAATACACAGGCGATCGTAGCACACACCTCCTCTCTTCCCTGGGACACGCTCCGAGCCAGTGGGGCACACAGGCCTCGCAGCTCTGTGTTTCGGTACGTGGCAGTGGTGGTGGAGGCAGGGACTGGGCCTCTCAGCAAGGCTGGCATTGCCCACCCCCCTGCTCTACATGAAAAGTGCTCACAGGCCACCTACCTTCCTTTCCTGTCGATGCCCCTGAGAGGCTGTGTAAAGCCCTGAGTGTGTGGCACACTCACTCAGTACATGAAAGTACATGAAAGTACATGAAAGTGCGTAGTTACCTCAGCTCTTTGATTGTTAGGAACCGTGGACCCAGAGCGTCTCGGGATCTGGAAGCTGACGGGAGATGGTTAAAGGGCAATAAAGAGGCTTAAGAAAGCTGGGAGGGGAAAGAGAATACATGATTTATGGGCTTGCGGAAGAAATCTCCGCATATCTTCAAGTAACACCCATGTCACTCTCTAGCCACTAGAAGTGCAGGGGCATGAAAATTGACCCATGACCTGAGTCACCCTGTCTCCTGCCCAGAAGGAAGCCCAGCTCTGAAGGGGTTCGGAGAAAGGATAATTTTACTCTAAAAAGTGGCTTTTTAGATGTTAGGGAAGTAACCGTTGAACGGTGGACACGGAACCGGGTGTGTGCTGGGTGGCGGTGTAGGGGACGCTGCTGTGCCACTCTGCTGCACACTGAGGGGGATGTGCTTGGCCAGGACTAGGGAGGGTGCTACTTAGAAATGGGTTATATCTGTCATAGTCCTCTGTCTTGCCACAAACTTTAACTCAAAAATCAATTCCTGCTGGTTGGTCACCCTGGGCAAGGAGGCAACTCTTCACTGATGACATCGATGCAGGGCAAATGGATCACACAGTCATCCATGGTGGGAATGTTCACGGTGCGGCCACCCAGCACCTACAGAGAAATGAGAGAGTGAGTGAGGAAAAGGTGAGAGATTGGCTGAATGGAAAAAAGGAGAACAAATGAAGAGGGGAAAGAATGCCGGGCAAGGGGAGGAATGACCGTGTCTCCATCATTGCTAATCAGCCCACTTCCTCTCTGTGCCCCTTCCCCAGTACCTGACTCAGGCGCCACCTGCCGGTGACCGGCTGGGGCCCTGGCACAGCGAGATGGACATGGTGCCTTCTTGGCAAGAGTGTGTGTATATGTCCAGAGCAAGTGGTGATAGAGGATAAGGTTGTCTCTGAGCACAGACAAAGCCTGCCGGGATGTTCTCAGGCCAGGCCTGCCAAGCTCCAGTTGGGGCAAGTGCTTTCCTTACAGCCATTCTTCCTGACACGGTGCAGGATCTTGCACTCCGTGCAAACGGCCGGCCTATCAGGGCAGAGGCGTCCTCTGTGATCATTACGTGCTTGGCAGAGCGATGGGATGTTTTCTTCAGGACATGCACAGTGCATGCACCCCGGGTGGGTTCTGCAATTTTCACAAGGATGGAGTTTTTCTGGGCTCACCTTGAACCACTACTTAGCCCACCGAAGCCCACATGGGCAAATGTTCTAAAGGACATCCATGTGGTATCTGGGCCAACACCATTAATGGGCTGAGAGGAATGACTGCGAAAAAAGAATCATGAAAGGGAGTCACTAAAAAGGAAGGGTCCCTGTGAAATAAAGAAAAGTGTCACTGGAGCCACCTGTTGTGCCATTTACACTCGGAGGAGAGAAAAACTTAGAATCGGTGTGGTTCATCCTGGTGCTGCTTCAGTCTCTTGACCTGCCTCGGCTCCCATATCTAGACCTGGGCGAGCAACTTTTATCTCCTACAGAGAGGCTCACACAGAGCACGCAAAGTCTGTCTCCTTTTTAATCATTATGTAGTAATTAGTACTACACATTAATTTTAAAATATGATCCTCCTAACTCAAAGTTCAGGCAGGATGAGTAACCTCCTAGGTAGAAAGCACAGGCCTAGACCATTCAGAGGAGTTAATCTGCAAGGGCCTTGATCTTTCTCATGTTCCCATGGCCAAACGCTGCTCTTCCAAGGCAAGGTGCTGGCTTAAGGCGCTGAATGACTGGCCATGGGCCACCTGACAGGCTACGCCCAACTCACAGATCATTGCTTTTCACTAGGAGCTGCTCTGCCTTCTTAAGTAGTACAGTCAACATCACCCCCTCTGACCTCCACCTGCAGTTTTTTCCAAGGTTCGCCCCATCTGGCAGTTAGTCAGGACCGACACTCTATGCTACTGCTTCCTGGTCTTTACAGTTTCTCCTTGTCCATCAGCGGCCTTTGGTCTTTGTTCTCTCTCTCAATGGCAGATATTATGAACTGAACTGTGTCCTTCCCAGCCCCCGCCAAAAAAAAAAAAATTGGTATCTTGAAATCCTGACCACCTAGTTCATATATGGAAATCCTGACCACCTAGTAAATGTAACTATGTTGGTTTTAAAGAGGTTATTAAGTAAAAATGAAGACTTCAGGGTGGGGGCCTAATCCAATATGTCTGCTGTGTTTACAAGAGAGGAAGAGAAACCGGAGAAGGGCACACCCAGAGAAAAGGCCAGCTGAGGACACAGCAGGAAGGTAGCCATCTGTGAGCCAAGGACAGAGGCTTCAGAAGAAATCAAATCTGCCCACACCTTGATGTTGGACTTTCAGCCTCTACAGCAGTAAGAAAATAAATTTCTGTTGTTGAAGCCACCCAGTCAGTGGTGTTTTGTTACTGCAGCCCTAGCAAACTGATAGACTTCATGGCTCATGGCTTAAGCAACATGCTAAACACTCTCACCTCATTCTTGTTTCATTGTTCCTGCCTGGCAAAAGTCCAAGCCCTCTGCCACTTCTACACCTGACCTCTAGTAAGTGGCTGAGACCTACTAGATAAAAAATGATTGAGTATATTGTGCCACCATAGTTCTATGGTCAACAGCTAAAGGGCATCTCCAATGCTGCATGGAATTCATACTTTCATTCATGGCATATATCTGGTTAGTTCCTTCTACCTGCACTCAGGGTACATAAGTGAATAAAACTGACAAAGCTCCCTGCCTGTTGGAGCTTCTATCATCGCTGCATGGTCAGCTCTCTTGTTCTCAACTAACCTATTTCAAACACTTCACTTTGAGAAACCCCTGTCCTCCCTACCTCAGCGTGTGTGCTGGACACCACTTCACAGAGGAAACAGTGGCCATCAGGACATGCACAGTTCTCTCCTGGCAATCAGGAGAGAACTTTTCTTCACAAAACTCAGAAACATGTATTTGCCACTCCTCTGTTCCTTCCTTCCTGTTAATAGTGAAAAAAAGAAAGTTTCCCAGGGTGAATCCTTGGATCTTTCCACTTGGGAAAGGTGCCTTTACTTCCCCCGCCTCTTTCTTGTGACTTTTGGCTTAATTATCTATCTTACTGCAGAACAAGGACTCACTGCTCTATCATCAGCATTAGGTGCTTAGCATCTAGTTGGTGCTCAAGGACTATTAGGGAAATGAAAGAGAATTGAGAGGGTCCACCCAGCACATCCTAGGGTGGAGCTACAAGAAAGGCGAGAGGAGGCTGAGGGGTGTCCGCCTAAAGCTGTCTATTGGAAACCACCACAGGTTTCACCTCAGGAACCTGCACTCTGTCTCTATGGCTTCCGGAAGACCAGGGCTAGAGAGATTTAGCCTTACAGATGAGGCTCTGGTGGAGCTTTCTGGACTTCGAGACACTTTGCTGTTTCTCCTGGCAGAGGAACGCTTCTCAGGGTTCCTCTGTCATAGTTTGGCAGGCAGTGCTCAGCTTTGGGGGCCTCTGAAGCCTCTCCAACCAGGAGTGGCCTCAGGCCCTCGGATCCCCCATGAGTGGTCTCTGCCTCAGTATATTTTCAAAGGGCTGCTCACAATTTGGCCCTGCTGGAGGGGGACCTACACACTGCAGGCCCATGAAGATAACAATAGTAATAACAGTTATGATATTTAATATAGAAAACTGAGTACTCAACTCCCAGATCTTATCTACTAACTGGGAAATATTCAAATATACTAAGAACATGCTAGAAGGTTAGAATGAACACGTAAGCACTTTATACAAATTTAAGGCCTGACTTTGCTCAAGTTGCCTCACGGACTTGGAAAATAACACTATGTGAAGTCCCCAGGAGCCCCAGTGCCGTAGAAATATCACAACCAGTTCAGAGGATGGTGAGGCGTCAAGGCGACTCCTATCCACTAAAGATGAGGGGTTGACATCTCAAACTATCTCTGCAGGACAAATGTACTTTTTGGATAGGCTTTTATATAATTGCACCAAAGACAACATTGTACAGTTTGATATTTTTATATAATACACAGGGTGGGTCAAAAGTAGGTTTACAGTTGTCCGTAGAGAAAATACGACAGTAATTATAAATAACAATACAAGAATAAACTATGTTTCATATGTTCACAACTGTAAACCTATTTTTGTCCCCTCCCGTATGTGCTGGAAATCCTTCCATGGCACTTCACATAGATTGACCTCATTTTGTGTTTTGGGCGTGACATAGTTTAACTGACTGTATGACAATATCTCAGTTGTTTTTAAGCCTTAGAGTCAGGGAAGTCACACCTCCCAAATGGGATCTCTAGGACAGAGGGCTGTCTGCAGGGCTATGGGAGGCAAGGCCCAGGCCACACAGCCAAGGCCGTGCGTGGCACACGAGAGAACTCGCGCAGCACACCGGAAGCTCTTTCTGGAGAACCTGAATCTTAGTGAGTTGTTTGGCAGATCGTAACTACTCTGTGAAATGTATTGTATAAATAACTTATTGTATAAAAATAATGTCTTCCCTCATCTTCACTTATTTCAGACCACCTCTGGTTATAACGTTTAAGGTACAGGCAAAACAATGTTACAAAGACAAAGATCACCTTGTAAAAAAATAGTGATGGATGGGGAAGGGGCTGTTCTTTGATTTTCAAACTTAATTTTCAGCCAAGGAAAATCACAACACTTTACACCAAACACTCTGTCTAGTGTGGGGCTTAGATTTAGGTGAGTTAGTAACTTGCCTCAGATACAAGCTGAAAGGGGGGTGCCAAATGGCTTAGTAATGAGGAAAAGCAACATATTAATGCAATATTTTTAAAAATCTAAATGAATAAAAAACCCTTGATGAACAAAACCCAAAACCTTAAAGACAAGATCTGGCCCTGAAATTACAAAAGCCTGAGCATTATACAAGTCAGGGGCAGAGGGTGAGGGGGGAAAAGTGCAAAATTAAATTTTGATAAATTGCATTCAGTTTATAAATTGCTCACCAAAGAAACTAAAATGTACTTACTTGCTAAACATCCTGGACCCCTTCCACACAACACTGCTAAAAAGGGATATGATTTGCTTATCTATGATATTGAAGCTTTCATAACACAATTTTTTGGTCACTTTTCAGTCTCAATACATACAGAAGCACTTAAAGAAAAACAGAAGGAGCCCTGGCTGGTGTGGCTCGGTGGACTGAGCGCCAGCCTGAGAACCAAAGGCTCACCGGTTGGATTCCCATTCTATAGCACATGCCTGGGTTGCAGGCCAGGTCCTCAGCAGGGAGTGCACAAGAGGCAACCACACACTGAAGTTTCCCTCTCTTTCTCCTCCCTTCCTCTGCCCCTAAAAATAAATAAACAAAATCTAAAAAAAAAAGAAAGAAAGAAAGAAAGATGTAGGCCCCCCCAAATATGCCAACAAGATGGTTACTATAGTTGTTAACCAAAAAGACATCAAAATATTGGGCTGCCATAAAATCGTATTGTCAGATTGTGGAACAGGAAGAATATCTCCTATAATTTGTAAATACATTAGGGACCAGATGGAGAAAAAGAATGCAAATCAGAAATCTATATGCTGCTTCTCCAACACTGTTTCAGTAAGCCAGAATTAAATTATTTAAGATGGTAATTCTCTCCATTGTAAATGAGATAAGTGAAGAAGTAATTCTGACAATATTGTGGGTAAACTTGCTTTCAATAAAGCCCAGGAAATTATAACAAATTCTAGTTTTGGCATAAATAAAATATTTAAAGTTAAAATAGTCCGAGTTTTAACAGACCTACTTTTCAATATTTTTTCAACTGTTTCACCGTTGTAGGGAAAATTAACCATTACAATTTAATATGTATTATATATTAAATGTGTGTGTGTGTGTGTGTGTGTATCTCCAAATTTTTAGGTGCGTTTCCCCATTCCCTGAATTCGTGTTCTTGTCCCGGGAATTAGTGCTGAATCTGTACACACACACCGCAGCGCGCTCCGACTTCGAGACGCCAATCCCTGAATAAATCACGCTTTCGTAAACCCATCTAGCTAAAATATTCTCCGAAGAAGGGTAGGAGCACTGCAGGAGAAGGTGCATAAAATGAAAGGCTCTGTGCGAAGCCTGGCTGAGCTACCCCTCGGCGGTCCGAGTTTACTCACTGATCCTGCGGCCCGTGTTAACAATGCCACACCCCGGCCGGGGCTCCAGCTGGTGGGCAGGTCCCTATTCCGTGGACTAGTCCCGCTGGGTCGGCGGCTCCTGTTAGTCCGTTACGGCGAGTTCGGGCGCCCCCTTCCGGCGGCTAGGTGGCAGCGCGCTCAGTTTCACTGGGGTCCAGATAAAAGCATTAAAATCTGGACCCCTTGGTCTCTGCTAAAATGGCAATGGTGATGCTCTGCTGTAACTATCCCTGTTCCTTCCGTTGCGATATGCTTTGGAGCCAGAGCCAGGACAATAAGGAAGTCCTCATGCTTGTAGGTATCTGAAAACGAACGCCTCTAAATTACGCTGGAATGCCAGAAACCACTTCATGTTTCCTGAGAAAATTAGAGATAAAATCCAGAAGACATAATCTCCCTGTTTCTTCCATGAAATTCGCCAGCAAATCTTCAGTCTGTTCGACGTAGAAGACTACATCACTGCTTCGAATAAGATCATCCTGGATAAAGTACCCTCTAGCCTTGACTTTAAAATCAGGAACAACTGGAGCAAAAGACGAAAATGAAAATCTTTCAGGTTTGTCTTATCCGATACTGAAGTCCAAACATTCTTCCAGGTCTCATCCCTATCTGAAAGATTAGAAGCGGTCAGAATGAAAATTGAGCTGTGCTCTTTCCTCATTTAATAATCTCCAGAGGGGAAAAAGCAGGAAATAAAGAAGAATGTTAGGCTGGACCACCTCTAATCAATTATATTATTGTTTTCCAAACTGAAAAAAACAATCGGTAGTTCTTTCTGTGTACTTACAGAAAAGGCAAAAGGAAAAGTGGAGGCCTGACCAGTGTGGCTCAGTTGGCTGGGCGTCCCCTGCAAAGCGAAAGGTCGTCGTCTGGATTCCCTGTCAGGGCAGGAGCCGGGTTTGCGGGTTCTGCCCCGCCGGGCGCGTGCAGAAGGCAACCCATTGATGTTTTCCCTCTCTCTTTCTCTCTCCCTTCCCCTGTCTCTAAAAATAATAAATAAAATCATTTTGAAAACTGATTTTAAAAAACAGTGGCGAGTGACTATTCCAATAATAACCAGGAACTTGGTTTTCATTTTGATATTTTACATCTTACCAATGACAAGCTTGAAGAAAATGCTCTTGAAATTGAATAGCAGCTTTTAAAAATAATAGCCTTCAAAAATCTTTTTATAATGTCCCTTTAACCATAAACAATTCTCATTGTTTTTTGATCAATTTTTATATTTTCTCAAATCAACTATATATACTATAGGTTGCTATTACTCCATTTTTATTATTATCATGATTATTCTCTTCACGTGCATTCCTTGAGCTCCTCCAGGAGTAGCCATCAGACTAGATGCCAAGGAATCAGGTTTAATAATGTATTTTCTTGCCACACAGGTATCTTACAGGCTCCTGGGAGCTGTCCTAAAGGAGAAAGTAGGACATACATGTCTTCAAAAGTTATGGTAGTGAGAATACAGCCGTGCTTTACAGGTAGAGAGAGCACATTAGCAGGAAAAAAGCAAAGACCCAAAGCAGCGTTAAAGTTATTAAATACCACAATTTCAGAAGTTGAAACTGAAATGGAGCCCACTATACTGTGCCTTAATGTGAACGGAAGGGGATAAGCATGCTAAGAGGTCAATATGCAAAAGTCAATTGCATGCCTCCTGCAGCAGAGGTGGACTTTACACTGTGAGGTTCTTCCAGTCAGCCTTAGATGGGTCACAGGGGAGACAGGGATCAGCACTTGGTGCCCATGGATGGGCTGTGAGGGACCACTGTGTGGCCTCTGCTGGAAGCACTAGAGGTTTTTCAGTGTCAATTTCGAGAGTGTGAATGTGGCAACACCTTCACCCTCCCCGCCCACTGATTCAAGCCCTGCAATGGTCAATCCACTCCCAACCCCAATATCCCTGCAAGAAACCCTTGGTTGTAACGGTAGAGAGAAGGGATTTCACTGGATTCTATCAGGAGACAACAGGAAGTCCAGTTAAAGCTGCAGGTGGAAGTAGCATTGTTTTGGGGAATGAGAGTAACCAGTTGGCCTGAAAAGTCTCCACTGAAGTTCTTACCAAACAGCAAGGTGGGTCCTGCTGCCTGTCACCACCCTCTAGGCAAAATTCTAGAGGCGAAGTTTTGGTGATAGAGGAAAGGAGTCATTGTTCAAAAGCTACACAGGCTTGGAATAACAGCTTCCCACAAGCATTCGTTACTTAAGCCTATCAATTAAGGCTGAACTCTTTAGCTACAGCTTTAATGATTAAGTCCATCAGTTAAAGCTAAAATCTTTAACACCTGAGTTCTCCTATCATTCCCCCTATTAGTTTTCAATTATGTGATTTCTATAGGGTTAGTTTACAAACTAAAACAACATAAGGTATAAGAGCTACACAACGTTGGACGAATGGCAGGCTTCTGCCTCAGACCTCGTCCCCTCTAGAACGCCTGAAGAAGAGCACCCCTGCCACGCTCCGCCAGGCCGGCTCAGTCGCAGGCTGTGTCCAGGGTTTCTTCTCCCATCCACAATCCATCCAAATTATTGTCCTTTGGGAAACACAGGCGGCTGCAGCACAACATACAGGCAAGCTCGAGGAAGAGAGCCTGAGCGCCATTCTCTGCCCTCTTTTTATTCTAAATCTTCTGGCTCATAATTCTATGTGCTCCAGAGGCATTCAGCTTCTCAGCCAATCCCGTCCTACACTGTAGTCCATTGCCTCGGGCAGCCTCATCCTCTGGCCTCTCCCTACTCCTCTCCAGTGATCTGATCAGATCTCTATATCAGAATCCGTGAGGTCCTGAAGGGGAAAAGTCAGAATCTAAATATGGCTGCTGTACCTCTAGGCTGGAAAAGTTTAGCTGCTTTCTGTTCTTGAATTCACAGGAAAACCCAAGGGTCCTGAATGCCTGCCTTCTAAGAGTCAGCAATAAATGGATTCAGAAAATTATTTCAGTGTATAACATATTTCACTGAAGAAATTTTGGTCTTTTCTTCAATTGGCAGAAAAAACTATTCCCTTATGACTATTTAAAAAGTATTTGTCTACTTTTCATTACTGCTTAAAAGTCAGACAGTTCAGTTCCCTTATACCAAACTCCCTGTTATCCTACAAGGTAATAGACAGTGGCCCTTTGGCATTTGAGGTAGAACTCAGAATCCTTGGTCACTTCACTCTCTCTGCTACACTGATTTAGTCTCCTGGTCTCTCTTGGGTCTTAAGTACCATGTCATTTCCATCCTTTATTTCCTTTAATGGGCTCTTATAGACAAGCCATGATCTCAACTATGCCTAAGGAGTTTTGGTATATTTGGAATACAGGAAGATCTGAGAGATATTATGGGCTGATTCCATAATACCTAAATAAAGCAAGTATTTCAATAAGGTGAATTATAATCTTACTGGTGGAGGGTCTTCTCTTCATTTTGTAAAATCTGCAACATCTCTTTCCACGATGAAGTGAAGCACAATAAAATGAGGTATGACTGTAGTTCATCTCTGCAAGTATATAATTCAGTTTTATAAATAAGTCGTAATATAAATAGGTTTGTCCAGAGGATTGGGTTATTGTGTGTGATGATCTTAAATAGTGCCTGTCCCATAGTTAGTATGCAGTAAAATTTAATGTTATTATTTTTAATATCATGGTTAGTATCCAGATGAAGAGCAGAATCTTTTGGGATCATCTGTTCTCTTTATAATTGTCAGTTTCTTAACCAATCTTTTCTTTGCTCTTAGGGGGTTTATCAACTAGGCAGTGCTCAGGCAAAGCTAGCATCCACCATTCTGCGGAGAGGGTTAGCGTTCTAGCAACTGGGGTTCTGCTTGCCAGTCTCTTGTGGGCTGATGGGTGTGATTCCTCCCTTCCATCCTCAGAGCTCATCGCATGTGGATTAAAAGAAAGCTGAACCAGTTGGTTGTTCTTGCAAAGCTGAGGACAGTCCACTGAACCAAAAGAGCATAGAATTTCCCGTCTGAGAATCTTGCAAGAGCAGCCACTTCCTGCCTTTGCACAACTCAATATTGGCCTTTATCTTCCCTCTCTGCCATAGCCCCTCGCACCCTATTTGGTTGCATCAGATTTTGCTAACATATATTTTGCCATGTTGTCAGCATTAAATTCACTTCCCTTCTTTCATTTTCATGATATTTAGACCCGTATTTGTTTTCTTTTTCCCTACGCACATCTGTCAAGTTTTGCTTTCTAGAAATGTGGAAATGGCAAACTAGAAATATGAAGTCTTAAAAATTATGGAGAGAAATGGTGCAGCCCTTCTTTTTTTTTCTTTTGTTTGTATTAAGCTCATGAAGAAGCAGAACATCATGTAGAAGAGGCCAAACCTTGTCTCCTAAACCACCACCTGAAAAAAAATTACAAAAAGTTAAAATAAAAAAACCACAAGCAAGTAAGGGGCAAGTAAAGGAGAGAAGGCTATTTCTCTCTGACTTTGCAGCCTAAGCCTCACTGCCCTGGGTTCTCAACATGAGCTAGAAATAGACCAAAAAAAAAAAAAAACAAACCCCAAAACAAAAAACAAACAAAAGAAAAACCCAAAAAGCCAAAACAAAAACACCTCAATAGAGCCACAATAACTGAATGAATAATTACAAGACTCATTCTATATTATAAGTCTCTATTGGGAGAGTCATCAGTGAGTATAATATGTCCAATAATTTAATAGTTGAACAATAAAAGTTGTACTGGCAAAATAAAAATTATTGGCCTACTAAAAATAAAGTGATGACATTGGATAATTAATTTCTCCACTTCCATTGACAATACAAACTTTTGCTATCAGTATTGAGGGCTGCTGACACTTTTGATACTTGGGGACATGGGTCAAGAAATGAGAAGGTCGCGATTGAGAACCAGGGAACTCACGCACTCCAGGGGGAAAGGCAAGGGTCCTGAAAGAAAATTATTTTGCCAACAAAGACAGAAGCCCCTCCACAGCGGGGGAATTCTAAAGACCTGAGGATGCAGTCAGCCTGCCCTCAGGGAGTGCGATTCTAGGAGAGATGGGGTTGAGGACACTGTCACTTCAGAGGAAAGGGGTTACTAGAGCTGATATCTCCCTTTAGGATGCGATGGTGCTGGGAAAATAAAATTATCTTGACATTAGAATCTCCACACCTACATACACCAGAAAAGAACCAGGATTCCTGCTGGGGCTGTTGGCACAGCCTGAGGAGCACTAACGACCCGCTATAAGACATTGCAAAGAAGCGACAATGTTTGTAGAAGTCCTGACCTAGTGGTGCCAGTGAAGAAACATAGCAACATGGACCTGCATGAATGGGTTCCAGAAGGAAGACAAAATCACAGAAACTTATTCACTAAAAATCGTGAGCCTCTGCTGGGAATAAAACAGTCAACAAAAACCAGTCCTTGGCTCTAAAGAGCTTGATTGCCAGAGGTGTTCTGGTAAATCCCATGTATGTGCTTGGTGATCATGATCAGAGTACAACTGTCACATGTAATTAGTAATCAGTTCGGAATTCGTGTGTCATAAGAAAATGCAAGAAGCATCAAGGAATGTGTCTTTATTCTGAAATAAATGTGGAGAGTGGAAAATATTCTAATGAAACCTTGTCATAACATAATATCTTGGGATCATTCTATCATAGTGCGATGGACTGAATGTTTGTGTGTACTAAAATTCATATGTTTAGACTCTATCCCCCAATGAGGATCTTAGGAGGTAGGGTCTTGGGAGGAACTGGGGTTAGATTAGTTTATAAAATTGGAATCCTATGATGGGATTAGCACCTTTACGGGAGTCACAACTTTCTTCCCCTCTCCACCCTCCAACAGTGGAGGACACAAAGAGAAGACAGCAGACTGCAACCCAGAAGAGGGCTCTCAACAGAACTCCGTCATGCTGCCACCATGATCTTTAGAGTTCCAGCCTCCAGAATTGTGACATTTAAGCATTTTGTTTATAAGCCTCCTGTTCTATGGTGCTTTTCTACAGCAGCCAGAACTAAGACACATGGCAACATTCATTTAGCACCTACAATACACTAGTAGACATTCAAGTTCACATCATGCATGACAGAAAAATATATCATGTATACTTATTCTCATTCCTTTTCTTTAAAACAAGACCTGATATCTGTGTTCAT
>PVJD01018497.1:0-14272 GCA_004026545.1 Mormoops blainvillei | reverse complement strand
TGATGGTTAGTGATACCGAGCATCCTTTCTTATACCTCTGGGCCCTGCACATGGCATCCTTGGAGAAGTGTCTGTTCAGGTCTTTTGCGCAATTCTTAATTGGGTTGTTTGTCCTCCTAGAGTGGAATTGTGTGAGTTCTTTATATATTTTGGAGATCAAACCCTTGTCTGAGGTATCATTGGCAAATATGTTATCCCACACAGTTGGTTCCCTTTTCATTTTGCTGATGTTTTTCTTTAGCTGTGCAGAAACTTCTTATGTTGATGAAGTGCCATTTGTTTATTCTTTCTTTTATGTCTCTTGCTCTAGGGGACATACTAGTGAAAATATTGATGAATGGAATATCTGAGATTTTCCTACCTTGTTCTCCTCTAGGACCTTTATGCTGTCACGACTTATATTTAGTCTTTTATCCATCTTGAGTTCATTTTTGTGTGCGGTATAATTTGGTGGTCGAATTTCTTTCTTTTCTTTTTTCTTTTTTCTTTTTTTTCATGTAGCTGCCCAGATCTCCCATCACCACTTGATGAAGAGGTTATTTTTACTCCATTTTATGCTTCCACTTCCTTTGTTGAATATTAATTGACCATTAGACATGTGTTTATTTCTGGGCTCTCTGTTCTGTTCCATTGATCTGTGTGTCTGTTCTTATTCCAGTACCAGCCTGTTTTCATTACAGTGGCCTTATAGTATAGTTTGATGTCAGGTGTTCATTTATTTTTAGAGAGAGGGGAAGGGAGGGAGAAGGAGGAAGATCATTGTGCAGTTGCCTCTCCTGAGGCACCTGTTGAGTACCTGGCCTGCTACCCTGGCATGTGCTCTGATTGGGAATCAAACCAGTGACCATTTGAGAAAATCTTTTAAATAATTAAATCCTCTAGTTGACACTGTGTTATATTAAATAATAGTAATGATGATAATAATAGAATTCTATAACTCAATACTACTTCTAAATTTCCAGTGTAGAAATAGTTGATCACAGTTGGTAATGACATGGTTATGTAGTCCAAAATTCCTGTGATAAAGTCTTTGCTGCCATTTACTAGCTATATGATCTTGGGAAAGTTAATGAACCCTTCTGAAATGCATCTTCATCATTAATGCAATCAAAGTATTAATATTTTACGTGCTGGACTGCTTGGTGGATTAACTGACAGTGAAGGTAGAGCACCTACAATATAATTATTGTATTAAATTTTCAAATGACACACAGAATCTAATATGATTTACACAAAACTATGAATAGGTTGTGTGTTGTCATCATATCACCTTGAAAGATGAAACAACAAGAAAGGCAGAGGTGCTTAGTGTCTTGCCAAAATTCATTTTGAAAACCTTTAATAATGGGATAGAAGTAAAAAGTAATCTTTTGTGTAAAAATTCTATGACATCTGGTTGGGAATAGGAGTAGCTGTAAAGAGTTATATACAAAGAAGAGTTTATCATTGTTTTGAAGATGGCAATCCTCACTAAGCACTGTTTTAAGTGGCCTATAAGCATATGCCATTTAATCATCTCAATGACCCTAAGTCTGGGGCTATTACTTTCCCCATAATGAACTGAGGTTCAGAAATAATGAGTAATCTTTTCCAATGGCAGGTAACTATTACATGGCAGAGAGGAGACTTAAACCCAGGTGTACCTTACCTATTTAACACAGACAAATACCAAAAAAGGAAGTGTCTTGACAGTGTGTTGCCACATGCTTAGAATATAAATCTCACATCCAGAATTGTTTCATCAAAATTGTCTTTAATCTGCTGAGGTAATAATCTAAAATAAGAATATAATAATACACTGTGGCCATAATCATTTATAAAGAAGTCCCTGGAAGAAGTTGTTTATGTCTAAAAGTCCACAGATAAAGAAATCTTTGTCCTTCAATTGTTTCTGAATACATTGACGAAAGACAAACTAATAAATAAGATGTTGTCCACACACCTCCCTCACATGTTTAGACAAATTTAAATGGATAATTCTTCAAAAGATGCTGTTTCACCCAAAGGCAAAAAACTCCAAAGTAATGAGTCATTTATCATTGTCCAAAATTCCCTTAACACGTAGATAAAGAGCTCCCCACATGTAGTGCTTCCTCACCTGTGCTACTGCTATAATCTTAAGACCCACACAAAGAGGTACACCCTTCACTGTCCTTAAATGGTCTTCCTTATTAAGACAAGAAACATTAGTTAGGATGGTATCCCATTCAATTTTCCTTCCACACTTGGAGAGTGAACATGGCATAAGTAGTTCATTCCTTAAATTTCTGTGCATGTATGACTTTATAAGAGGCTTTTTTTTTGTACTAACTGCATCTATATCTTGGACAAAGCATCCAAAAATAAGGTATTATCTGCCAACAAGAGTCCCTGATGACTTGGATAAAGTACCCCATCTCAAATGGTACTTGCCTCCACAATGTCACTATAAAGAACTATAAGCAAGGACCAAGGAGCACTTTGTCACCAAACTATACCTATGTACATGATGTGACTTGAAACCCTAAATAAGGATTTATTTGTTCTCAAATTTTTTGTGTAACTTGGTAAAATGGCCAGAAATGAAACCCAGATTGTCCTGATGTTAGCTCAACCATTGGAAAACCACTGGAAATCTGAAACTGTGGGTTCTAAACATGTGGCCATAGTCTATCACAAAGACCACCAAGTAATGCAAATATTTCTCCCCAGAACATCCCTGTTCCAATGGAGAATCACTCTAAATCAGTATATTGGTGTGTCCATGAAGTATCCAGCCACGTACTATGAAAAACAGAAACATTTACTGAAGATACAAGAAACACTGTAAATAGGATAATGATGCCTTAGTCCCATTCAAAGTAGCCACCTTGGAATTTCAAACAGTTCTCCCAGTGTCTCCTCCACTGTTCAAAACACTCTGCAAAATCCTTTGTTGGAATCTCCATCAGCTGCTTCATAGTATTTTCCTGAATCTCACTAACATTGTGAAATCTCTTCTCTTTCAACGGTGATTTTAGTTTGGAAAAAATCCAGAAGTCACAGGGTGCTAAATCTGGACTGTAGGGGGGCTGAGTCACCTGGGTTATTTGATTTTTCCCCAAAACACTCTGCATGAGACGTGATGCAAGAGTGGGCACGTTGTCATGATGAAGCTGCCAATCACCAGTTGCCAATAGCTGTGCCCATTTTTGCTAAATTGCATCTTTTAACTGACAGAGAACATTGAGGTAGTACTCCTTATTAATTGTTTGGTCTGGAGGGGCATACTTATGGTGGATGATACCTTCGCAATAGAGAAACACAGTTAACATGGTCTTGATCTTGCTGCGACTTTGACACACCTTCTTTGGTAGAGAACCAGCTGACTTCCATTGGGACAACTGGGCCTTCATTTCCAGATCATTGTCATAGACTCACAATTCATCTCCAGTTATGAACTTCTTGAGGAAATCTGGTTCGTTGGTAGAGGTTTGAATCAAGTCATTAGCAACTGCAGCACAATGTCCATTCTGCTCTGGTAGCAGAAGCTGAAGAAAGAATTTTGTCATGACACATTTCATGCCCACGTCCAGCATCAAAATCTCAGACACAGTAGTTTTTGGAATTTCCAGATCAACTTCTAGTTCTTGCACTGTCAGTCACTGATCTTTATCGATTGCAGCCTGTATATGTTCAACATTCTCAGGTGTTCTACTTGTTGCAGGCCTTCCAGAATGTGGGTCAAGTTCAACAGATTCTTGACCATCTTCAAAGCTTTTGTGCCACACTTTATTTGCACTGCACTCATTGCATCATCCCTGAAAGAGCCTCCTGAGTCATCGGAATATTTTCCACAGAAGAATATTCAAGCTTAACTCAAGAGCTGATGCAAATTTGTTGCTCTAATCACTCAGTCATTTTGAATGTGATGGCCACACAGTTCACGTGCTCACTCAATGGCATCTGCTGTCCCCACTGACTAGTACAGTGAAGTCATCACTGTTCACATATGTGCATTCCAGTCCACTCTCCTTGGCTGCCAGGTTACATGGATGTTTTACAAACTGTTCTCATTTAATTAACAATAGCTAGACTTTTTCCAGACAGGGCTTTTTGTATTTATCTCATATCAATTAACCTTCCAATTAATTCAAAACAAGGAGTTCTCTGTCCACAATTAGTATCTATATACACAGAAAAACTATTTTAAAATAAACATCCTCAAAACATCACCATACACATGGCCTGGGAACCCTGTATGAGAGATTTTATTTCTTAATTTGCCTGTCTGTAGAGGCAAAGAGGCTTAGAAAATGTTGACCTCTAGCTTGTCAATGAATGCTGGCTCAGCTAAAGCCTAATTCAGACTTACTCGTTCTTGTTATCCCTCAACACATAGAAAAATATTACCTCATAAGAATTTTCCTGAAAGGACAAGGCGTTCAAACTGTCCTTGCATTCTTGGGTAATGAGTTCTAAGAAAAAAGCTATTATCCCTAAACAATTGCTGTATTCAATAAACTGTCAAAGGTTTCTTTTCTTTTTTCTTCTTTTTACAAAACAGGACAATAAGGTTCAAAATAGAACACACATACATACATCAATATATCTGAAACTAACCTTGTATTTTTTTACAAACATCCACTCCTTTGTTTTCCATGTCCATACAAAGATTTGTATTTCCTCCAAGCCAAAATGACATTTTTCTACATGGTTGCAAGGCATCTATAAAACCTATCAATCCTTTGAAGTCAGATGGTTGCTCCTGAAGCAAGGGATAGAGGCTCATAATCCTCTTTCAAAATTTAAGACAAAATGTGCCTTCAATAGATTACCATTAGTAAAACCTCTTTTCTTGATTAATCTGATTTCGCTGAGTCTCTTAAAGAACAAGAGCCTGCTCTTCTAGCTGACCCAAATTGTTACATAATATACTTACATAATATGCAAGATGAAGAAAGCTATCTCTTTTTAAAAAAAAAGAAAGCTATCTTTTAAACCTGAATGAGTTGTTGTTCAGATTAACATAATATCTGATACCAACTAATTTAAATGGCCATCCTCCAAAAATGTTCCAAGCCAATGAACAAAACAATACCAAGCTAAGAGAAACATGCATTATCTCAGCAAAATTTTGTCCAGATGCTACTAGACTGAGGGAAGGGCTACACTTATAGCAAAGACCTACCTGGATAAATGGAAAAAGTCCCTAACCAATGCTCATGAACACCTGAAATCCTGATTGGCAGGTACTAGAGCCAAATGTAAGATGAGGGACAGCTGCTGCAAGATAAATCTTAAACCTATAAACCTATAAGTACCTCAGAATGTGTGTATGGACTGGTGTTGAGAGAAGCAAACCAAAAAGATAACATATCTTGGAATCTATGTGATGGGTGTCACAACTAAAGCTAGGGACACTTTCATAGCTGGCCCAGGAGCTGGATAGTACTGCAAGAATAGAAGGGAGTAAAAAAATAGAATGGAAATTAAATGAAAAGGAACTCTATCATTATCTCCCTTTCACACCCCAATATCTCATTTTACTTCCCACAGAAGGGAGGAGAAAAAGAATGTACAGTACAATGTGGAATACACTGCAGTTGACACGAACAACATAGGGGGTTATGGTTGCTGACCCCTATGCAGTTGAAAAGTCATGTATAACTTTGACTTCCTCAAAACTTAACTGTTATGAACTTTTGACCTATTTAAGCCTACTGTTGACCAGAAGCCTTACAAATATAATAAGCAGTCAGTTAACACATATTGTGTATGTTTTATGTGTTATAGACTGTATTCTTACAATAAAATATGCCAGAGAAAAGAAAATGTTATTATGGAAATCATGAGGAAAATACTTTTACAGCATTGACTGAAAAAATGTATGTAAAAATGGACACACACAGTTCAAACATGCGTGATCCAAGGGTCAACTGCAGCTTTATATCAATGTGTAACAAACTTAGAGGTATAAAAAAACCCAGCAATTTATCAACTTGCCATTTCCATGGGCCATGAGTTCAGAACTTGTTAGCTGGGTTCCCTGCACAGGGCTTCATAAGTCTGAATTAAAGTGTTAGCCAGGTATGTCCTCCTTTGGAGACTTGACCGGGGACAGGTTTGTTTCCACGTTCCTTCAAGTTATTGGCAAATTCTATTGCCAGTGTGGTTGTGAGACTGAGGTCCTGGTTTACTTTGCTGACTGTCAGTTGGAGTCTGCCCTGAACACCTAGTACTTTCTCAGGTCCTTGTTACACGGCCCCCTTCATAGGCCCTCTCACATATCAAGTATCTCTTACCTGGAAGAGCCTAGACCATTTTAAGGAGTCTTATAGATATCAGATCTACCTGGGTAATCACCCTATTTTAGGTCAAGTGATTTAGGATTTAAATTACCTCTGCAAAATCCCTTTACAGCAGCACCTGTCTGATTAAATAAGTGGGAGAAGGTGTGTTTACAATAGGAGTGAGAATATAGGGTATATCTCAGAATCTTGGGGCATATGACTCCCTGCTAATGAGAACAGAGGCTCAAACTAAGGCACCTCTCTTGAATTAATAGTTGAGCACTCCTCAGTTCATCTTAAATATGCATTCTCAACATAGGCAATATTGCCCCCAAAGGGGTGAAAATTGATTTGGATACCGGGGAGAAATCTTAGATTTTACAATGGTTTGGAGTCTTCCAAAGCTCTACCTGACAAATTGTATTCATTGGCATTTAATTTTTCTCATTAGGGAGAAATTAAATTAAATTGAAATTAATTTAATTCATTCATTTGATTTAATTAATGAATTGATTAATTTATACTGAATTTAAATTTAATTTATTTTTTCTCCTTAGGAGTCCAGTAATAAGAGAAAGGTTGAGTAACTCAGTTTTTAATGATCCTCCTGCATCTACATTTTATACAAATTTCTATTCTCATTTCTGGAACTGTCACAGTTGCCTCTGTAGCTTTTCTTCCTTCATAATGGGAGAAAATTTAATTGCTTCCACCAGTACAAACTGCATAATAACTTAAACTCACTTAAATATTGGTCAATTATCTTTATCATCACCTAAATTTTTCAATTACATCCTCAGTGGAAGAGTTCAAGAACATATATCACTATCACTAGAAACCAAAGGAGTCTAATATATCTTCCAGTAGTCTAATGCAAAAAGAAATGTCATCTTAACCTTTAAATAATAAATTTATTTGCCTAGGGATACTAAAATTTTGGTGCCCTCTACATATGTCATGAGATTTAAAATTGGTCATATCACTGACCCAGAAATATGAATTCTAGGTACCTATTGAAATAAAATTTTCAGAGATATGGACAGTGTATACCTTAATATTGTTTACAATAGGAAAATACACATCAATAGTGAAATGTTTCAATAAATTACACTATATCCATAGGATGATTTATTAATCGAACATTTAAAATGATGTTTAAAAAAAGATATATAAAGATGTGGGGAAATGCTTAAGATATAATGCAGTGTAAAAAATGAGGATGTAAAAATGGAAGTAGTTTTATCTGAATGTTTTATATGCATATACATAGAAATAAAGACAAAAATGTCAGCAGTGATGGGATTATGGGTTATTTTATTTTATTTCTGATGTGTATTTGTATTTTCCAAATTTTCTATGATGTAAATGTGTACTTTTATAGTTAGAAAAAGAAGACAAAAAATGAGCCTTAACTTGAGAAACAATGTAACTTCGGCATCCTCACTGACTACAGAGGCTCATGTTATTGAGTTAAACGCCTGTTCTTCACTGCTGTCAGCCACCTACTCCTAGTTGTTCTTGAAAATTGTGTAGTTCCCACATCACTGTCTTCCCTTCCCTCCTCACTTGGACACAGATTGACATGTCAGAGACATTCAGTATCCAAGATGGATGATCTACGATAAAGCTTGGACTCTCAGGTCTTTTACTTCTCAGCTACAACTACGTTTGCCTCCAACCTACTGCTACTACAGATACCCACTCCAATGATCAATTCTAGATCTTGTTATCACTGGTAATTGTACCATTTTTGAAACTTTCATTTCAAGCACACCCCTTTCTAACCTCCTATACTTCCAGCACACTTATTCTAGTAACCCGATATGACAACACCTTTACCTCACCGAAATCTCCACATCATTGACCCACACACAGTTTTGCTCAAACCCCATTGATGGATGAAGCCAAAAAATGATAGCCTCTAACCACACATAGGCATTCGAACTTCTTTCCTGTTTCATAAACTCTTCACTCGCTTCCCTCTTGACTATAACACCCTCCCCACTTCTCTACACATAGCTGGCTTCTCCTTCAGGGTGAGTTTTCCCTGTCAGTCTTTAGGGAGGCTTTCTTGATCATGATTTCTGAATAAGGTATCTTCTCATCCCTACAGCACCTCTGACTGTTACTCTATATCCTGGCTATCTGTTTCTATCCAGTATCAATCAGGACATGAAATATTTATTGTTAACTCATTTTCTGTCTCCACCATTGAACTGTAAGTTCCATGATAGTAACAGATGTGACTGTGTTTGGCCTGCATCCCCAGTACCCTGATCAGTGGTGAAAAGTACTCAATAAACATTTCCTGAATTAATATATGAATAAAGAAATGGCTACAAGGTACGGTTCACAGGCATTATTAGCTGGACTTGCTGGATTATAGGATCCAATAAATTGAGAAAAATCTAATTAATATGCAATCAACAAAAATTAAATATACATTCTAAATAGCAGCTAGTGTCTATGATAGGAGTTGACAATAAAAACATGAACTATGACTGTTTTCTCTTTTCAAGTGAAATCTTATGTGATCTATATATGAGTACCTAAGAGTATTGATCCTTTTTGTGCATTATTTGAAAGGCAAGATACACCAAATCCAAGAGTCTTAAGAATCTGAAATCTAAACTCCTAGAATCTTATAACTGGATGGAACTTTTAATATTATCCAGCACAATGTCCTCACTTTGCAGGAGAGAAAGTATTAGCTCCTGAAGCGGTAAAGTGACTTGTTCAAAGTGACACAAGTGGAATTAAAACCCAGTCCTCCTGAACTCAAATCCAGCTTCAGATATTTCCTCATCACCATCCCTGGGGAAAGGCTAAGCAGGTTTTCCTTGTGTAGAACTTACTAAAAATCATTATCAAGGAGACACATTTATTTAAACAAATATATTTTAGAATAAATGGAACTGAAGCACAATTCATGAATTTGATTATTAATCAGCCCTGCTGTGGAAGTTGAGCTTTTGCATCCACACCTCAAATGTCATAATTTTAGATGTGCATTGAGGGAAAGCTAAAAATTAGCCTCATGGTATGAAATATGGACATCGTTTAGGAGTAAAGTTTTATGAAGTAAATGGGTTTTCATTTGTGAGTTCTTTTCAATGGAAACTAATCTGGAACTAACTTGAATGTAAGTCTTAGGAATAAAATGCAACATTAGCTTTGTATTAGAGTTTGTGCATATAATCAATAGATATTTTGTAGATAAACAAAGTTTTCAGGATAGCTACCAGAATCTTAGAAGAAGAAAACAATTATGCCTCTTTTCTCAATATGTCAGCAACTCAATACTTAAAGGCTACACCAGGACCAATTGTTTAAAACTAGAGAAGATTAGCATCCTATGAATCTCTAAATTGATCTGTTAGTAAAAGATTCTTCTCTGTATCTACATAAATTGACTTCACATATTTTAGCCTGTTGCCAGCTCTTGGTTTTGTATGTCTCTACTGATATTCATTCCTTTATCTTTGAGAGTAATTATAATTATAATGAAGAATATAATTATAGATTCAAATAGAAGATGGTGGCCAAGTAAGTGGAAGCTGAGTCCACTTCCTTGTGCCCCTGCATGGATTTTCAGCTGATCTTCTGACAACTGAGCTGTACAATCAGCAGAATGTCAGCTGATATGAGTTTTTGAAGACAAGGGTACATACAGGGGATGCTCTACACAATCCAGTAAGGGATTTTATAAGTTCAGGGGAAAATGCCCTGCACGAGGTACCTTCAGCAAAGGAGACATTGGACAGAAAACGCAGCTGTGCAGCTTCCTCCCCTCCCAGAACGGGGCCCTGCTCGCACACAAGGAAACCACCAACCCTAATCAGGAGGGACTCGGAAGGATATACAAAGTCTGGATGGCTTAGGCTGCACACACACACAGAGTAGCACATCCATAGATGCAGCGCCAACCCGGAGAATCCAGAAAGAAACTCTATCTCCTAAGACTGTTGGAGGCACTGGCAGGCTGTGAGACAGCTGTGACTGAGGGAGACTTTCCACTTTTTAGGGAGGGGGAGCACATGGAGAGCTGGACCATGGCTGATGGCTGCAGTGTGTGCCACATAGAGACTTTTTTAAAAGGGAAGTTGAGGTGTGGCAGGGCAGGGACCCCGTGATCATGCACACAGAAGCCTTGCCTACAAAGAAACAAAGGAAAAATTCAGTTTATTACCACTGAGTCTAGCTGTGCAAGAACAGAAACTGGCATACCAGAGGGATTCTGGGTCCTGGCCCAGCAAGGCTGGTGAGCAGAGGGCTGTACAGAGTGGAGAGTTCAGGTCTGAGTTTCCTACAAGAGTGGCACACTGGGGACTGGATGGCCAGGAGCTGAGGGACTGAGATTTCTTGCAACCAGGCAGGGCTCCTCACCAGCAGGTGTGCCCAACCCCCACCTGTGGGATTGCAGGCTCTGCAGATCAGTGAGGCCAGGCTCAGGCACCCCTTGCTCTGCACATATCATAGGAAAAAGAAGAAGCTCTGAAAGGGCCCTTTCTGAACTTCTATCAGACACTACGAGCTACACTTGTTCCTCAGGCTCTGATCCACTGAAACAAATAGAGCAGAGAGATTCGAGACAGGCACAACAAGGGGTATTCAGGACCCTACCCAGCCTCAGTTCTTACACAGAGCTGCCATCAGCGCCAAGCAGGAAAGAGCTGACCCTTTTGCACAGATTGGCCCCTCACAGGAAAGGGGCAGCTAATTCATCAGAAATTACACATTATTGGAAATAATCTACAACAGACCAAGACGTGTGGTGTGGGGGTAGGGAAACACTCCCACCATCTTCCCTGAAGACTGAACAGTGCCTCTCAGGGATGACCCAGAGAATCAACCCTTCCAGTTACACCAGAGGCTCCCCATGGAGGCAGGTGGAAGTGGTACTTCTGAAAGTGCTCTCAGACATTACATGAACCACTCTCGGGCCTTGTGCTGATGGAAAGTCAGCAGGGCAGAACAGGGAAAACCAGCCAGGCAGGCCTGAAAGAGACAGCCATAGACTGTAGATTGCTTGTAGCTGCAATCAGGGTACCTAGGGCTATACTAGGACACCATCTGACATTACCAGGCAGATCCAGAAAGAGAAGACAGTGGCAGACACTAGACTTTTTGAAAGGAATTCCACCTCAGTCTTATTCATTATTTATGTATTTTTTTCCTCTGGCATAGCTTTTTAACATTTTTTTTTGTTTTTCTTCAAGTTTGTACCTATTATTTCACTTTTTTAATCTAGTTTTATTTCAGATCTCATATTTTACTCTTCCCTTCTCTTACTCCAATTTGCTTTCTTTCTCTTTCTTCTTATTTTTGCTTTAAATTGTATTTTTCCATCTCTACACCTTGTTTCTATTCCATACTCTTACGATTTCTCCTCCATCCACCCTCTTAAAACTATTTTTCTCGCCGTTAGTCATCTCACATTTTTCCCTTTCTGGTTTTTTAAAGATTTTATTTATTTTATTTTTAGACAGAGGAGAAGGGAGGGAGAAAGAGAGGGAGAGAAACATCAATGTGTTGTTGTCTCTTGTGTGCCCCCTACTGGGGACCTGGCCTGCAACCCAGGCATGTGCCCTGCCTGGGAATCGAACTGGTGACCCTTTGCTTCGCAGTCTGGCACTCAATCCACTGAGCCACACCAGCCAGGGCACATTTTTCCCTTTCTTATAATATCCTTATTCTCTCTCCATCTTTATTAATCCTTCTTTGTTTCTTGTTAATATGGTGGTGGTGGTTGCATTTCTTCAATTTTATTCCTAGATGTTCACTATTTTTGTATATCAATTTTCAAATTTTACTATTCTTCTTCCTACTCCATTTTGTCTTCCCCCTGCCCTTTCTCTTTTGTTTTGTGTTTTAAGTTTTATCATTCCCTCTCTTACCCTGGTTTTTATTCTTTATTCTTACTATTTCTTTTTCTATTCTCTCAAAATCACTTCTTTCCTTTTGACATCTCATAATCTTTTCTCTTTCTTTTTTCCTTCTTATTCTCTTTTCACCTTTATTAATCTTTGCTCATTGGTTGTTGATATTTCTGTGAAGGTTGTTTTTCTTCCATTTTGTTCCTATTTTCCAATGTTTTTATTTTTTTAAACTTCGTATTATACTCTTGCTTTTTCTTAGTCCATTTTGCTTTCTTCCCTCCCTTTTTTCTTTACATTATAAATTTTATTTTCTTTCTTTTCCACCTATGTTCCCTACTCTTATTATTTCTCCTCCTGTTACTTTCTCAAAATCATTTTTCTTTCCATTACTCATTTCATATTCATTTTTTTCTTTCTTATAATAGTCTTAATCTCTTTTCATCTTTATTACTAGTTGCTCATTTGTTGTTGATAGTGTGGTTGTAGTTGGGGGGCATTTTTTCAGGTGTGGATTTTCCTTCCTGGTTTGTTTTGTTTTGTCCCAAAGCATCTTTAAAACAGCGTAAGAGACATGGTAGGCATTGTGACTCTCAGTCAGCCAACCATAAGGAGGAACACACCAAGGCATCACCCAACAACAACCAGAACCCAATTATAACAAAAGAGCTGATCTAAATGGCATAAATTACATCCCAAGAACATCCATCTCTGGAGATCAAGGAGACCGCACCACTGAGTCCCACAGGTCTCCTACCACAGAAGTTGATGCCATGAAGACAGAGAGTCAATGCAGATTAATCTAAGATGTAGAAACAAACAAGAAGAGTCTCCCCTAAAATGGGGAGACAATGAAACAACCCCCAATAAAAAGAAAAGAAAGAATCCCCAGAAAAAGTGCTAAATGATATTGAGGCAAGCAATCTATAAGACATAGAGTTCGAAATAATGGTTATAGGGATGTTTAAGGAACTCAGTAAGAAGTACAAGGAACTCTGTGGTAGCTACAAGGACTTAATGGGAACTACATCTGCATCAAAAAGGGCATAGAAATTATGAATAAGAACCAGGAGGAAATGAAAAATACAATATATGAAATGAAGAATACACTAAAAAGAATCAAAACCAGGCTAGATAAAGAAGAGGGTGGAATCAGTGAGCTGGAATACCAGGTAGAAAAAACACCCAGTCAGAGCAACAACAAAAAAAAAGACTCAAAAAGAATGAAGGAGCTGCAGGAACACATGAAATATAATAATATCCATGTCATAAAGATACCAGAAGGAGAAGAAAAGGAGCAGGGCATAGAAAACCTGTTTGAAAAAGTAATGAGGGAAAATTTCCCTAACTTGATGAGGGAAAAAGTCACACAAGTCCAGGAAGCACAGAGGGTCCCAATCAAGAGAAACCCAAAGAGACCCACTCCAAGACACATCATAATTAAAATGACAAAAGTTAAAGACAAAGAGAGGATCTTGAAGGCAGCAAGGGAGAAATAGCTAGTACCATACAAGGGAGCTCCAATAAGTCTAGCAGCTGATTTCTCCATAGAAAAACTACAAGCCAGAGGGAATGGCATGAAATATTGCAAGTAATGAAAATCAAAAGCCAGCAACCAAGACTATTCTACCTAGCAAGGCTCTCATTTAAAAATGGAAGGCAAAATAAGAAGTTTCCCAGACCAAAAAAAAAAAAAGGCTAAAAGAATACATCCCCACCAAACAAGCATGGCAAGAGATGCTAAAGAGGTTGTTTTAAGAAAATAAAGAAAAAGAGAGAGAGAGAGAAAGGAACACAGGTACAAAGGAAAAAAATGGCAATATATATATACCTATTAATAATAACCCCAAATGTAAATAGATTAAATACTCCAGTCAAAAGACAGTGTAGCTGAATGGATAAGCAAATATGACCCACATATACGCTGTCTAAAAGAGACTCACCTCAGAACAAAAGTTCTACACAGACTGAAAGTGAAGGGTTGGAAAAAAATATTCCAAGCAAACAGACGTGAAAAAAAGATGGGGTAGCAATCTTATATCAGACAAAGTTGACTTCAAAACAAAGGCCATAACAAGAGAAAAACAAGGTTACTATGTAATACTTAAGGGGGTAATCCAACAAGATGATATAGCCCTTGTAAAC
>PVJD01018496.1:0-14268 GCA_004026545.1 Mormoops blainvillei | reverse complement strand
CCAATCCAGACTGTGGGACGGAGTGGAGAGGACGTGCGTGTGTGAGATGTAGGACGGTGGCTACTTGTCAAGGAAGGAGAATCCTCTAGGAAAAGAGGATTGTTGGGGCAAAGGACCAGAGCCACAGAAAATATTTAGGAGGTAAAAGACTGTCCTGCTGAAGCACACGAGGAGGAGGGAGAGCTGGGAGGCGCGGGCAGCGTTGGTCACGCGAGCCCTCGTAAGCTGACGCTGGCAGCGATAAACTGCTGCAGAATTGTAAGAGGGCAGTCAGCTCCCCGGACTTCGATTTTCTGACTTTCACTCATTCTTGGCATCAGCTGGGTGCTTTAGAGATCCACCCTACATTTTAAAAAGCAATGGCACCGGATTATAGCAATTCTGTTAGCATTTAACTTGAGTTGGATAATAATTGTATAACATCTAAATATTATCAAACACTTCCGAACATATTTGCACGTTTTATCATGACTATCTGCAAGTCTGATGTGATTATCTCCATTTTTATCAAAGAACAAACTGGGAGTCAGAGAAATAAAGTGGAGTGCTGCGGCTGGTCCTGGACCCAGGCCACCATCTTTCTGCCACCACCTTGTTACCAGCTACCTGTTCCAGGGCCAAGGGCAGGTCCCTGTGTTCATTTCGATGCCCTAGACCAGATAATAGAAACATAATGTAAACACAACAGCCCGTTGCAGTCGGCTGAAATTAATGACTTAAAGATGATCCAGTAAAAGTGAGAAAATGGGAATCTGCAAACAAGGAAACTTTCATGACATTAGTCAAGGTCAATTGCAACAGTCCAGGTGGAAATTCTGTGGAAAATATTAGATGCTCTTTTAGTTAAATATTTCTCTATTTATATAGATGAACTCCAATAAAATTGCTAAAAATAAAGATTAAGTTTTAAAATACAGAGCGGTGCATACATTACGGTGTTATTTGTAAATGTGGTCCTGTATAAACACGCACTGTCCCTGAAAAGATATAATAGAGTCAGGTGCTGGTGACTGCCTCAGAGGAGGTCTGGGGACTGGAAACTGATTGATTTTCACTATAACTACATTTACATTGCTTTACTCTTTGCGCTGTGCGCGCATTACATTTTCAAAATGGAATTAATTATGAATTAAAGGATAGTTAGAAGAAAATGATAATTCTATGCCAACGCAGAGGAAGTATTTTAAAAAGTAAGCCCAGAAAAGCAGGCAGAATGTCACTGGTACTTTTTCTCCAGTGCCTGACACATTGAGGAACTGACTTCCTAATGCAGAGCCATGTTCTCTGGAACTCCGCAGCTCCTGGGGAAGCAACATTTGTTTCAACTCAGAAGAGCCGGTTTTGGTCTCCTCACCCCAGGGCTAGGCCACGACACTGCAGTCCATGGAGCATCAGGCCCTCTAGCCTTTGTTTACCCCTAGGTGGGCCGCCCCTGCCCTGTCACTGTAAAAATACAGCATTTGATCCTGAAACTCCACTGACTGAGCTCCAGCTCACCAAAAATGTATTCAGACGGAGAAAAACAGAAAGGTGGGAGGAGTCGTTCTTCGTAATGCCCTAGGCCAGAGTTTTAAAGCCCGTTTTCTGTGGTGTTAATAGCTTCTTCACAAAGAAAAAGAAATCTCAGTCAAACGCATTTTCAAAAGGCTATTTTGTCCTCTTCCCCTTCTGTCCTCCTGGGGACTGGGGCCCAATCCCAGCACATTACAGCTATTGTGCATAATCTTGACCAGACAAATCTACTTTTCAAGGCGGGCCTCTGAGTATTTTTCAGGAAACCACCATTGTACAGAGCACAGTGGGAGCAAGGCCACCGTAAGCTGTGTGGCAGACTTTCACAGCGCTGGCCCCCAGCTGGCCATGCTCTGACATCTACGCCTTTGTGCTTTCCTCTCTCACCTTCACTCTGACTTTGGCTGTGTGAGTGGCCTTGGTCAGTGGGCCATCAACAAAATGAGGAGGCAAAGTCTGGCTAAGGGCCCACATATTGGGGACTTGGCCCCTTGGATCTCTGCCCTGAGGTCCTCCTGCTGTGCAGAAGACTGGGGTGACATCCCAGCAGAGAGAGACAGGCCCAGCCAGGTCTCCTGTGCAGGTGAGCCCAGCCTGCATCCAGTCAACTGGCCAGATGAACGCAGCTGCCTGAGTGAGACTTAGCAAGTGCGACAGGACTGCTCAACTAGACAGAGAACTGTGACAAATAATGCATTATTCACAGTGGCAAAGACATGGAAACAACCAAAGTGTTCTTTGACAGACGATTGGATAAAGAAGATGTGGTACATACACACAATGGAATACCACTCAGCAATAAGAAAAGATGAAATGCTGCCATTTACAACAACATGGATAGATCTTGTGAATGTCATGCTCAGTGAAATAGGTCGGTCAGAAAAAGTCAAGAACCGTATGATTTCACTCATATGTGGGATATAAAACTGAAAGCAAATGTTGACAAAAACAATCAAACAAACAAACAAAAAAAGTGGTCAGGGGAGGCTGGGAGTAGTGTGGGAAATTAAGAAGCCAAAGAACTGGGGTGTGCAGCCCATGGACTTGGACTAAGAGGTGTGGGGATGATGGGGTGGGATGCAGGGCGGAGGGGATAAGGGGGTGGGGATGGGACAACTGTAATAGCATATTGAATAAAATATACCAAATAAATAAATAAATAAACTTGCTAATGCCAATGACCAAAATGACCCCCCAAAAAGCCACAACCCACAGACACAGACAACAGTGTGGTTTTTATCAGAGGGAAGGGGGCTGGGGGACATAGTAAAGGGCGAAAACGGTCAAATATATGGTGACAAAATATTTGACTTTGGGTGGTGGGCACACAATGTAAGAATCGTACACTAAAATCTGTATAATTTTATTAACCAATGTCACCCCAATAAATTAAATTTTAAAAGATCATCATTGTTTTAAGCCACTAATTTTGGGGGTGGTTTGCTACCCGGCAACAAGGAACTATCCGGAGATTTAAATGTAGAGATAAAACAGTGGTCCAAGAATCAGGGAACTTGAATTCTTTTCTGAGCTCTGCTCTCTGCCTCAGTTTCCTCATGTATAGAAAGAGAAAATTAGAACCGGTGATTGTCTAACTGAGCCTTCTATCTCTAACGTGTGTTTAATGCAAAAGGAATGTGTTCCATGTCAAAGTACCACTATTTCGGCACCCATTTGACCCCAAACTGCAAGGCCTGAGTTTAACACACATCTTGCAGGTGAAAAAAGAGCGCCACCGGGGAACTGGCAGATCCAGCTCCCAGTCCTCTCGACTGACTCGGCCCAGATGTTAGAATGGAAGTTCCTGAATCTGGAGTGTGAATCTTTGTAAAACAAGAGGTGAGGCGATGGACCACGGGTCACGGACTCTTTGCCTCCTCACTTCCCTCACTTCTCTGGGCTCAAGGAGTCTGTCAGCAGCAGCGTGACCCGGAGCTTTCTGAGCGACGGGGTTTGTGTTTACAAGGCAGGGGACAGAAGGGCAACAAAAATCATCCCAATCCCCAGCCATGCTTTCTCCCCGTCCGGGAGGAAGAGGAGTGTGGGATCACACGCTTTGTTTATTTCTGGGTCTTTTAAGTCATGTCCAGGGACTCACATTTCATGCTTGTTTGAAAGTGTATACGTAACAGGGGAAGCTGTTAAACAGCAGTTTGCCTTCACCCCAGTTATTTACTTATTTAGTTATATGTCAGCATGTAGTTCACTGAGTTATCGTTCTCTACTGTGCCCTGAGATGACTAGCATTTGAGGGTGTCAGAAGGGAATCTGCATTGCAGGTTATAAATATTTCCCTGGACATCATAGTTGGCTGCTTATGTTTCTATTATCACAGGATTCTTGTTTGCTTCTTCAAAAAGTTTTCCTTGACTGGCAATATGACATAATCGAGGAGGGAGAGAAAAGTATTCATTTCTAAGGGAGGAAAAAAATACAAGTCATCCCCAAATAAATGGAACCGAATTCCCTGAGAGTGCTGAAGGCTTCTTTGAGATGTGCAGAATCATATAAAAATAGGAGAGAAGCAGTAAATTCATAATCACTGATCTTAACGGCCAAGGCCTAACCTAATGCAGGGAAGTTTAGTTTAATTTTGAGGGAAAATCAAAAAAGTTAAGCACAAAACACATTGCTGCTATTTTGCATTGTGCATATTGGCAGCAGGGAAAAAAAAACACAAAACATTTTAAGGACAAATAAAATTCTACATCAAGTGAAAACAAACCCGCAACTAGATGAAGATAACACCTCGAAGGTATGCGGCTCTGGTCACTTTTCTAAGAGGCTGCACAACTGCGATCTACCAGCGACATCTTCTAACTTGCAAAATGCCCCCCAAATGTGCAGGCGGCGCTAGGAGTCCGACTCCTGTCCCAGTGCCCATGAGGCACTCACGCAAAGATGAGGCGTTTTCCTTTGACTTCCTGGAGCTTTTCTGCGCCATAAGGAAGGCTGAGGCACAATGACTTTGCACCGTTTATGCAGCAGGAAATGGCTGGCTTAAAAGCTGTCCTCTCGGTGGGCCAGCTCTCCTGTTCAGCTCAGTGTCCCGTGAGTGGCAGAAAGGGGCTACAAGAGCAGCCGAGGGTGGGCAACGCTCCCCCTTTCGGTCTGTAGGAGAGCTGAGTTACTTTCACAGGCTTCCAGGAAAAGGCCCCAAGAAGGCAGGAGAAACTACCCTGAGGACTCTGGAAAGGTGTGGTCACTTCTGTGGCTACACTCCCATGCTCATTTTTATCACCATCACTAGCAATCAGTCTTAAGAGATAAAAGTTTATTTGGAAACTCCGTCAGCATGTTAACTGTGGTTGTGAGCGAATGGCTCCCTCTGCTCTCATTTTAGCCAGAGATTTACATCCCTTCCAAGCCGGCCCTCGTCTTATTTATGTAACTGCGCTGGAGAGTGGCTTGAGGTTGCCTCTTACAATAACAAGCTCTATTTATGCCTCATGGGGTTGGGCCCAGGCTGTTAACGCAACTCAGATCGAAAAAGGCACCTTGAAAGTGGGGCAGGCAGCGTGGAGAGGTTTCGCAAGGCTGTCTGCCCCTCCTTTAAATAAGACAGTTGGAGCGTTTTGGCCAATTGTTTGGACCTCAGAGCTACATGTGGTGCTACGGGACCTCCCTGTACCTTGGGGTCTGAATTGTTTCGGGCACGAAGTTCCTCGAAGTGTGGGTGCAACCTTAATACAAAGCACGTACTGTAAGTGACACAAGAAACCAACAGAAATGTTTTTTTCTGCTGTTGCTGTTTATCATGATAGAAACAGGCATTATAAAATACACTTTGGTTTCAGTTTTTATTCAAAGAAAGCCCTCCACCAATTCCAGACGTTGCAGTACAATGCAAACACATAAACATTCATATATAAATGTGTTAATAAATTTAAATAACATACGGACTTAGTAACCATTATTCATTTTCCTTATCAGCATTCTTTACCTTTTATAAATCCACCTAGATTTATAAAAACAATGCTATGCACAAATTTACAATGGAGCTTAGATAAAGTATCCTTTGCTTCATTATTAATCAAATGTCAAAGGTTACATAAATTGACATCTCTCAGAGAGAAACATGAAATATATTTCAGTTTCATCTAGAATAGTAATTTCAGGTCTTTCTATAGAAGTAAGAAGTTACGAAAGCTAAAACTTTTTCTTCACAAACTGTTAAATGGCGCCCCCTTCCTGCAGTGATGAATTCAGCCAAGGGGAAAAAAAATCACTTTGCCTTTTAGCATCTCAGATTATTAGAGGTGTAAGAATCCTGTAGAGATAATCTCACGTAGACCCTTCTTCAGACATCTAAAACAGATTAAGACACAGAGAGGAGAAGAGTATTATCCATTTAGTGAATCATTTAAAAATATTTTCAATCGGTACCGTGTCTATCACTGGAGACAGACAAGGTCCTAATTCTCAGGGAACTCAGAATCCCACAGGGGATACACAGAAGCGCGCCAAGTATTGCAAGTCAGCTCAGTGCCCGTTGTAGTCGAGATGTGCGCCAGGTGCTGCTGTGGACAGGAGCCACTTGCCAGAGTAGCTAACGAGGGCTTCCGAGAGAAGGTGGCAAGTAAGTTAGGTCAGGAAGGACAGTCAGATGCTGGCCATGCATAAAGAGGGAAAGAGAATTCTGGACAACAAAAATGGAGGTTGAAGTTCTTAAAAGTTTGAAAGAGTGTGTTATAATAAGGACCAAGTCCTTCAGGATGGGGCTACACAAGATCAATGTGGACAAGTAGAAGAACGTGCTGGGGTTGCAGGGTGCCAATTCTATGCCAAGCCTTGCGGAACTTCAGAGGCATCTTGTTGGCTCAACTTAGCCACTATATGAACGCTTCATAAATCCACAGCACAGACAGGGCAGAGGGTACAGCTGAACCTATTGTTATAATGAGTCTTTGTAAAAAAAAATGAAAATAACATATACTTTGTGTTAGCTTTTGTGTAGAAAAGGAAAACAGAAAATACATATTAGCCTGATTATTTTTTGCATAAGGAAGAATGGGAAGGGTTAACATAAATGACTGAAGTGTTTACTTAGCGAAGGCGGGAACAGGAATGGAGGGGAGACACTCCTTGGAGCGTGGACCGCTGTAGAGCCTGAACTTTTGGAAGCGTAGTAAGGGTCCACATATTCAAAAATGAAATCAACAGAGATGTTGGGAGAAACCTCGAACTCAATGAAAAGAGAAAACACAAATAAATCCACAACATTTAAAATGAAAATATGTAATCGCACTGAAGGAAAAAAAATGGATCTAACACCAGTGGGTGCTGAAACACCTTACCATGAATACATAACTTAAGGTTGGAGGAAAGAAATGTAAATACAAATAAACCTTGGACTCTTCCGAGTAGGATTTCAGTTTTTTTCATAGTATTTGGGTCCGGCAATTCTAAAACTAATGTTTACGTATTGTGAATTGAGCAAATGCGTTGATGTTATTGGGAGTTAAAATTTTCCCTACGGAAGATGCAAGTTGGGGGAGGGAGAGAGCAAGAAAGAATCACGTGGAGCTGGATTGGAATTTAGGTGTTAATTGAATTAGTGATTTCTAAAGAAATACACACACACACACACACACACACACACATGTACACATGTTTTCTTAGCCCTCGCTTTGTCTGCTGAAAGGGCTTAGAAGCAGTGACACCCAGTCACAGTGAGCACATCTAGCACCCAGGTCTTGGTTTCTCAGTACGATTTCTTGATAGAAAGAAAGAGGTCCTTGGAGAAATGACTGATTCCACGGCCGGGGTGATAAACATACAAGATGAGCCTGAAATATCTTATTGTATCAAAAAGTACATTTCTCAAAAGAATGCAGGAGGAATGTCAAAAAGACACAGGAGAGAGCTTGAAGGGGCAGCCTCTGGCATCGAAATAAAGAAGATAATATATTATGGCCCACTGATCGAAATATGAATTCATGAAGATACACTGAAATTGGCATATAATAGAATATTTACAGATAGGTAGGTAGGTAGATAAAGAGATAGACAGACAAATAGAGAAAACGGGACTTTTTCTTATAAGAGGATGCCAACTGGTGACCTGGAAGAAAGTAAGGCAGTCGTCATGACAAAGGCTGGTTTAGCCAAGAACCCTTAATGAGCGCTAACTGCAAGAGGAACATCATAATGGGAGTTGAGAAACCAAAAAACCTTTTGACCAGTGATCAAAATGAGCACCACCGATGAGAGCAGATAAACACTGCAGATTTGGGACGTGATGTCCTGAGAAGGATACAACGTCACTGCTCTGGTATTCCCACCAGGGGCACAGAACCAGAATATAATCATGAGGGAACATTAGATAAACCCTGCTTAAAGAACATTCTATGAAATAATTACTCCGTACTGTTCAAAATGTCAATCACATGAATGGCTGAGCAAGGTCGAGGAGCTGTTACAGGCTAAAGAACACTAGATGTAATATGTGACCCTGTGCTTAATCCTGCGAATAAAGGGGAAATGCTAGTAAGGCCATGATTGGGGCAATTGACAAAATTGGAATATGCAATGCAGGTTTGATAAAAATTCTGTATTAAAACACTTTCTAAATTTGATAACTATACAGTGATTATATAACGGAATATCACTTTTGTTAGAAAACACATGTAAAACCATCCAGGAGTAATAGAGCATGGTATGTGTTGCAGACTATTCTCAAATGGTTCAGGGAAATTACAAAATGTGCACATGCAAACACACACATAGAGAGAACTTGCGATAAAACAAATGTGGCAAAATGTTAAAAATCAGTGCACCTTGGTAAATGGTAGACAGAAGTTCTTAGTTACAGTTTAGAAGGTTTTCTGTTAGCTTGAAGTTATTTCAAAATAAAAAGTTAAAACAAACAGAGTCATACAAGATGGATGACGAAGTAACGATGCTCAGCCTGCCGCATGGTCATCTTAATTAACCACGTAGCAACCAGCCGGGCACCCGCGAGCCGCCTGAGCACTGACTGTGTGCACCCATATACAGCCACATCCAAGAAAGCACTTAAATCTCTGAGCCTCATAAAAATCTACCTGAACCCAACTCCATGAGGACCCCCCAGGTGGCCCTGATAAGTATGATGCCACACTCCCTGCAGGGCCCTGGTGACACCAAGAGCGGTCCAGGCATCCCAACGAATAAGGGCTCCTCACGATGCTTAGGCCCAAGGATCCCCAGACAGTTTTCTTCTAGATGCAACGTGGCCTTGAGAATGAATTCTCTTCCTCCATGGTCATCAGACTCTACCTGAGTGAGTGAAATCTGAGACCTTAAAGAGCAAAGACAGAGAAGAACACAGTGCTATAGCTTTGCAGGCTCTAGTCGCAGGAGGAATTACCTGAACAATCCCCTCAATGATTTGGGGGAGGCCCCACGGCAGGCAGATAGAGTTCTGGGCTTGAAGTTCAAGCACATTAGAGGTGTTCTGGCTGAGAGTATCACTAATCTTGAATACCTGGAGTCCTGATTCTGTTGATTGTGAAGTGACTCACTTCCATGTAATGCTTTCGATTCAGGCATACTGGCTCCACAGCACTGGCACTGGCGATGGTAACAATGGCCATGATTTACAGAGCGTTCACTCCCAGGGAGACACTATTAAGTGCTTTACACGTGTCTCATTTAACCATTAAGGTAGTTCCATGAAGCAATAATTATTCCTGAATAACAACAATTAATCTTACTACAGGGGAAGCTCCGGTAGGTTAAGTGACTTGCTGATACCACAAAGAGATAAGTAGCAGTGCTAGGATTCAAACACAAAATGACATTTAAATCCAAGCTCTGAATCAGAATTATCCCTAAAGTGTCCCTAATGAATAGCTTTCCCATTTCTAAAACAAAGGAGTTGAGACCCAGAAGAGCTGAAGGGTTTACCTCAGTTTGGACCGGCCTTGCTCAGGGCACACAGCCCCGAACTTGGCATCATTCCTATTCTGGTTGCTACGAGGATCACATGAAACAGTGGATATAAATTACTTCATAAATTATGAAATCCATGTATATAGGGGGATTAAACACCATTATTGTCTTTAAAAACTTCCCTAGTGCATCATGAGAGCAAGCTGTGGCAGAAATTGGAGGAGCTGAGACACACTGGAAATGAGTTGGGCAATTCCTTACAAAGTTCAACAAACACACACCATTTGACCTGGTGATCCCACCCCTAGGTATTTACCCAAGAGAAATGAAAATAAATCATCACATAAAAATCAAGATGAGAAAGCTTACTGCAGCTTTATTCATAATTGCCCAAAACTAGAAACAAGCCAAACATCCTTCAAGTGGTGAATGAATAAACAAACTGGAACATCCCTGGAAGGGAATAGTATTCAGCAATGAAAGGAAGCGAGTTACTGTCGCATGCACCCAACAGAGATGAGTCACGAGTGCATGATGCTAAACGAAAAACACCACATTCCAAAAACGCTACATTCCGTGTGTTTCCATGTATAGAGTATTGTAGGAAAGGCCAAGCTCTAAAGGTGAGAGGCAGGGCAGCGGAGCCAGAGGCTGGGCGTGGAGCAGGTACACTGACTGCAGAGGAGCACGAGGCAACCTGTTCAGGTGAGGCAGGTGTTTCCTATCTTCATTGTGCCCGCGGTTACACGACTGCCTGCATTTTGTTAAAAATCACTGTAGTCTACTCAGAAAGGGGGCAGATTTTATTGGATATAACTTATCCTCCAAAAAATCTGACTCTAATGTTTCATTTTTTTTTAAAGGAAGCTGAGAGTCTCCAAGAGTTGGTCAAACAGCTTGATGGATACAGTACTTGGCATCCCTCTGGCTCACCTGGAACACCTTCCAGGAAGGTGCCAATGCCCTAGGGACAGCCCATCGAGGTTTTCCCGGGAAAACCATGGACACTCGAATCTCACACAGACGCATCTCCACGTAGGACTTTTGCTCTTCCCGTACGTACTTTCACTCTTCAGTGTTTTGTGCTCAAATAATTGACCTCTACTTAAAAATGCAGCCCTTGCTGAGTGGCTCACCTGGAGTGGGCCTGAGGGCAGCCCACCTGCTTTCTTTTCTCAGAGAACCACTCTGGGCCTCCCTCCCATCAGGAGCTCCCTTCCCTTTCTCCAGCTCTTCTTCATGTTTCCAGGCCTAGCTTAGCTCTGCCTCCCTGGCCACCTCAGCCCACATAAGTCTACAACTTGTTTCAGCTCCGTTTGCTCTTCATCTGGTTCTTATTAGACGCTATTGTTTGGGATTGCATACAGCCTCTTGCTCAGGTTCTCCATACAGGGCCAGGGTGGCAGCCTTGACGTGTGGCCACCTCTATCAATTTGTCTTCCTGCTCCTGGAGAGAAGGTAGGCTCTCCTTCCTAGATGCCTTCCCGGTTGAGTGGAGGAGCTATGTGACAGTGGCCGGGAGACTGCTGGAATTGCTGTGTGCTCCTTATAGACAAAGCTTAGAAGAGAAAGCCTGACAGGTCATGGATTTGTTTTCTTGATTCCAAATGTAGAAGTCTCACATGGAGATGATAAAGATTGAAGTGTTTTGAATTATGGAGGTACCACAGAGAAGACAGCTTTTGTATAACCATCTGGACCTTCAGTGAACTTTGTGTGGGCACAAAACAAACTTCCTGTGACAAGCTGTTGAGCGCTGGCAGTTGTTCGTCAGCACAACATAACCAGGGCTATCCTGACAAAACAAGTGGAGGGCACAGATGCACATCTGGTAGGTTAGAACCCAAGACCATGGAAGCCAACCGGAGAAAGATGCAAGTAAATACGTCCCCGACTGCAGGCTATAACACACTGCCTGTGACACCCAGCAACTTCTCAACAAATGCCTATTTTACTGACATCTGCTTGGGCTGCACAGCTAGTCAGTGTGAAGCAGAGACCAACACTTTACTGCCATAGTTATTTTCGAGCACGCAGCATGACTCTACACAGTAACAAATATAAAACAATTAAGGTCATTCTTATTTTGGATTTTAATCTCCGTCTCCTGAAATAATGAGAACATACCTGAAAGGAACATTGTTTAGAAATCAGCTATTTTTAATTATACTTCTTTTAAGCAAATTAGATGTTTACAAACCTATTCGGTGCCTCTTTACTGAAAAGCCATGTTAGAGTTCCTCCTGGTCATACATAGCATGACTGAAAACTAAGTCATGTTAAATGTACCCCGAACATGCGAATACCTACACGCACACACACAGGCGACATGTTGTGTCTAAAATAAACACTTTATTATGTTTTATTTCAGAAAGGCCTTGGGCTTGGAAACTAGGTTAGTAAAAATAAAAGTGAGACCAAATGGAAAGAACACTAGAACTGAAGTCAGAAAATGGGAATGAGAATCCAACTCTGCTGATCTGCCTCCATGTTTGGTCTTGATCATTACAATTCCCTGCTCTGAAAAATAGACATAACATCGTCTTATCTGCTTACTTTATAGAGTAGTTGTGAGATTAAAAAAATTTTTTTACATTCATATCATTTAAAACGAGTACATTCCAGGGGAAAAAAATCCTAGGTTTAGCGCTCTCTCTTATAATAAAAGCAAACATTCCGCGTAGGCCACCAATAGTTTTTTTTCTTCACAGCAGCATAATTCCCTCAGATTTCTACATTTGATAATTTCTCAACTGTGGAAGGGTGCGGAGGGTATTTTGAATGCACCTCTTCGTCAGCGCACTTACTCCTCGGCTAACCACTCCAGAGCACGGGCTGTCTTCCACTCGTCGCTCCAGTCACAGGTTTTGGCGCTTCTCTCTTCTCATCCAGGTGTTGTCCACACTCCTGACCCTGCTCCTTCTCTCCCGTCCCTGTGGGTTTTCATCAGCCAACGTGGGAGGTCAGGTGGAACAGCCCCTGCTAGGGGCAGAGCCTTGGGACTGCGGGGAGCCTCCTGGAGGCACGGGGAGAGGGGAAGGTAGCGTGGGAGTGTTGGGCGAATACATGTTGATAGCACTGTAGGTGGGAAAGCTGGTCTGGGAATTTTCCCCCTCAGTCTGAATAATGTCCACAGCATCTCCACACTCCTGACATTGCTGGACTCCTTTCTCTGCCACTTAGCGCGAAATGGTGTTGTTAGGATCAGCCTTCATTCGGCAAATCACTTTCGAACTAACTGCAGTGTCTGACTCCAGGCTTCTGCCCGCACGGCACCCCTCAGTAGCTATCCCTCTACCAGGCCGGAGCGCCCAATCAAGCCGTACTCAAGGCTCTCACGGCATACTTCGGGAACAGAAAAACCAGTTCTAATTCACGGCTCTGACAGACCATCAGTGGAACCATGAGGCCTGCTTTGGCAAAGGCTCTGTCAGTCAGCGGGACCGGACAGCCCAGCCAGTCACTCGGCAGTGCGTTTTCTATCCCACAGCAGCCGAGCCACTTGGTGGGCAGACAGCTGACTGTTTGCAGTGGCTCCGCTCCCAAACTAGGGCAGCATTCTCGCTGTGTTTTTGGCAAGCTCATAAAGAGTAGTGGGAGAGTTTACTGATCCCAGGTCCTGGCAACTTACAGGGAGACTTCGTGCCATCATTTGGTAACTCTCTAGCGTGCTGTGATGTAAAGGGCACAGGAGAGACCCTCCTGGGGTGACAGATTCTCTGCGTTTTAGGGAGACGCTGACCTTTGCTATTCCATTCTCTGCGTGCACAGAAGTGAATCTAGCAGGCCTCAGTCTGACAGGACCCACCCCTCATGACAGAGCGACGCACGCAGATCTGCACTGAAGGCAGAGGCAGCATGGCCGCAGGCGCAGGCGCAGTTCCTCCTCCTCCTCCTCCTCCGCCTGCTTTCGGGCCTGTGCTCCGAGGTGCGCACGGACCTGGGGCCATTTTCGTTTCTTGGCCTGGGGCCCCTCCTTTCCGGCACTCTGTTTCAAAAACATCACAAGCCATGCAGGTGGTTTTTGTTGTACAACAGCTCGTATTCCTGACAGATCCTACATCTGCACATTAATACTCCTTGATGCCTCCAGCCTGAAACTTTCCCAGACACACTGGCCGAAGAGCCTCAGAAGCCCTGCACGAGGGGAACTAACGACACAGGAATTCCTTACTGGGTCTGAATGTGGGGGGTCATGGTGTTTTAAACATGAGAAGCTTCGTGGACACTTAGCTCTGAACTTCTAGGCGTTTGACTGCATTAGAAATTTACTCACCCTTCAGGGCAATGAGTGTCACAGCCAGGGCCCTGGGGCAAATCCAAGTTAAGATGACTTATCACCATTACCACAGCTGCAATCACAGGGTTAATACTTATTGAATGAATAAATGAATAACAACTATAATCGGAGTTAACATTTATTGGGCCCTTCCTATTTGTAAGGCACTGGTCTAGATTAGGCAATTCCTCTCTAATGCTCGCAACCACTGCACAAGCAAGGTACTAATTTACACACTTTGTAGATAAGAAAACTAACTGAATAAATAAGCTGAACAAGCCCACACAGAATAGTGGCAAAAGGCAACTTAACCTAGATCGGTTTCCCAAACTCAGTCTAATTCTAATTAATCATGCTGAGTTTAAATAAAAAGTGGATGTTTGGGGTATGACAAAGAGACTAAGGGCCTTAGAAACGGAATTTCGTACTGGGGTCTGTCTTCTAAGAAGCTACTGGGACACTTCATTGGCCAGAAGAAAGACCTGCCTGATTTTACTAGCATGTGGTGACAAAAAGAATGGCGTACAGTGGTCTGGACTCAGTGAAAAAGAAGCTTCCTGGATTCAACAAGAAATAAAGTTTAGAAGGAAAGAAAAAAAAAA
>PVJD01018495.1:0-14273 GCA_004026545.1 Mormoops blainvillei | reverse complement strand
TAGTTTTATAGATTATTATATATAGTTGTATTAATTTTGGTTATCTTTTCTCTACCTAAAAGAGTATAGATGATTATCTCAGCACTATTGTTTCCCTGCTATACCCTAAGCATTTAAAACAGAGTTTTTCAATGTCAATAGGATTTGTTAACCAACTATTGACATTTTGGGCCACATAATTGTTTATTAGGCATAGCTGTCCTATGCATTATAGGGTATTTAGCAGTTCTTCCCGGCTTCTACCCACTAGATGCCAGTAACAAATCTCCAGTTCAGATAGATCCCCAAATGTCTCATGACTTTGCTGAACGTCCCCTATGGGACAAAATCAGCCCTGGCTGAAGACCAGCAATCTGGAACAGCTCCTGAAACAACATTTATTCCTTAATTAATGAGGAATTATATGTCTGAATTCCAATTTTGTCCTTTACTAAATGTGTGACTTTGAGTGTATAAAACAACAATCATAATAGTAATTAGCTTATAATTTTGCTGGCGGCATTGAAGAAAATAATGATTATAAAGCATTAACCAGGGCATTTGATACATAGTAAATACTCAGAAATATTTTTATTATCGTTACCATTAGTATCATTTAAGATCTATATTAAACTTCACCTTCTAGTTAAAACCTTCTGTGATTTCTTCCTTACCAAATTAGTCATTCTTTCTTCTCAATTCCACTAAAAATTTGCCTTTTACAGACCATGTCACATTGATTTCAATTATTAGTTTTATTGTCTGTTTATTTTAATGGACTGTGAACAACTCTTCAGGGAAAAAGGCATTGCCATATTTATCTTGTTATCTCTTAAGCTAATATAGCATTTGGCACAACTTAAAGAAAATATATTAAAACAACTTTTTTTCTCCTTTAGAGTGGAGGAGATTGAAAGCTATGAAGATGATGGGACATTGGGAAAGTTTTCATCATTGATCTTTGCACAATAGAAGCCTTCTTTCTTGCCCCTGTACCAGAGCAATTAGAGGTAGAGCTGGCATTAAGGGGAGTCTTCAGATTCCCTATGCCTTGCCTCATCTAAATAACATTAACTTCGAAAGAGAACAATAAAGTGAGGGAAATGGACCCCCCAAATCATGGTGTCAACCCCTAGACTTAGGACCAGAAGTCATATTCATTATGTAAAATGCCTCTCCTGAGAACATTCAATGGCAGCTAATGATAGGAAATAATTATTCTCTCTGAAGAGACTAAGAACTTTACATAGAGTCCATATTGAGGTAATAGAGCATAGGAGAAAAGAATTAAGATGAAGTATTCACACAGACCTGAAGTTGAAACCTGGCTTTTCCCTTTTACTAGCTGCCTGACCTTATGTAAGCTACTAAACCTCTGTGAGCCTCAATAGCATCATATTTGAAATGAGAAATAACAAGAATACCTAACTCATAGAGGTAGTATGGGGATTAAAAAGCATAGCTCTTACAGCAAAATAAACAAACAAACAAACAAAAAAATACCAAACCACCTCATTATCTGTTGACAAATAAGGAAAATGTGATATATATGTATGAATATATAGTGGAATATTATTCAACCATGAGAAAAAAGCCAGTCCTGCCATTAGTGACAACACAGATGATCCCTGAGGCCATTATGCTAAGTGAAATATGTCAGACAGAGAAAGACAAATATGGTATAATCGCATGTATATTTCAATTATTAGTTTTATTGTCTGTTTATTTTAATGGACTGTTTTTAACGAGATAAACTCGTTAGAAACAGAGACTACAGTGTTGGTTCTCATAGGCTGGGGGTAGGTGAAAT
This sequence comes from Mormoops blainvillei, assembly GCA_004026545.1. NCBI lineage: Eukaryota > Metazoa > Chordata > Mammalia > Chiroptera > Mormoopidae > Mormoops > Mormoops blainvillei. Next base: position 12,484 of record PVJD01018495.1, on the reverse strand, counting down.
GGAGAGATATTAGTTAAAGGGTAGAAACTTCCAGTTATAAGATGAATAAGTTCTGGGAATCTAATGTACAGCATGGTGATTATAGTTAGTAATACTGTATTATATACCCGAAAGTTACTATGAGAGTAGATCTGAAACGTTCTCACCACAAAAAGAAATGTTAACCATGTGATGTGACGAAGATGTTAGCTAAGGCTATGGTGGTAATCATTTTGGAATATAAGTGTATCAAATCAACATGTTGTATACCTTAAACTTACACAACAATACATGTGAATTATATCTCAATAAAGCTGGGACAAAATGAATATTGCTTAAAGCTATGGTCTGCCTGGCATACAGTAATGCTTAAAAATGATAGCCTGCTTTGTACTGCTGACTTGGTATATCACATTGCCTGAGAAAAGGATTTATTTTATTAGATTCTTCTCTGTTTACTACCCTCCTTCATACTTTCAAATATATTTTGACTCCCAATATATATTAAACAATACCAAATCAGGGTATTGTAAACTAGAAAGGAAATTGTGTGACAAATAATTAACCGAGGTGGACATTAATACAAATCTACTCAAATATTTTTTAAATTTTTTTCAAAAAAGCCCTAAATTTTCATTACTACAATAAACATACTATAAGGAATAATATGAGAAGTTCTAAAAAATAGCATTTTAAATACAGTAAACTATGAATTATGATTGTAGTTTATGTTTCAAAGCCAGTTTCACATTAAACACCTTTGCTTCTTTTTTTTATTTTCTAGTGAGAAAGAACTACCTGTTTTCCACTAATCAGAGGTGCTAGGTTTCCTTTTTCTAAGCCTGCCATCTCTTTGACTTAGGTAGCACAAACAAGAAATTTCTAAGAAGGAAGAAAAGACTTTAATTCTTTCTTGATTCTTTACATACCATTCTCTCTCATCTCAGTGCATAGTTGTTGACTACTCTGAAAATCTGTGATTGTGTTTCTTCAATCAAAAGTTTCAAGGTTCTTTGCTTTTATTTCCCCTTCATTTGTTCTGTTTGACCACATACTACCTATTGTCCAAAATGACTGACAGCACATTGCTTCTATTGATACCCCAAACTGGGTATTAGAAAATGAAATGTATAAGGCCACTAGATCTTAGTCTCCCGATACCAGACTGTGCTCAAAAAGTAATTTGAAATTAGATGAATAAAATCAACCTACGTATAAACTTATGATTTCAAAAGAGGTTTATGTGAAAAGTAAATATTTTGGAGAAATTTGAGGTGGACCTACCAGAACAATTAAACTACAATTTTGCTATGTGCTACAGAAAGTCTACTCTGGAAAATGAAAGTATGCTTCTCAGAGATAGCCAAAGACATTGATTTTTTTTTCATGGATTTAACAGTTGGAACCATGATCAGTTTAATACTGACTGCCTGACACACAGCAGCACCTCAGTAAATGTTTGTTAGGCATGTGGATGTCAGGGTGAACACAGGGGAGGGTAAAAGTAGGTTGACAGTTGTGATTATGTGAAATGGTTTATTCTTGTGTTATTATTTATTAATTATTTATTGTATAGTTATTATATTGCACTAACTGTACATCTACTTTTGACAACCCTTGTACAATAATGCAACATTATGTGTAGGGGCAAAAACTTACTATGTGCACAGACATGCACACTGAAAACAAGTTTTCAATAAATGTGTGTTGATTATGCACATAATAGTCATTATAGTTTATAAAATGTTAAGCAGTTATTAAATCAAGTGAAGTAGATTTTAACCTATACTATACCTTTGATATGTCTAAAAGAGTTGAAGCGGGGAAAGCAAATAGCAAAGAAATATATATGGTATGTTTCAATTTTATAACACAACTACAGAACTTTCACTTCTGCCCATGTCAGAGAGAATGGAGCTATGCAGAAAAAGAGCATTTTTAATCTTTAGCTGACTATTAATCACCATATTTGTACGATGAGTTCTGTGAGACTAGAGAAAGAATGACTGATTGTGAATCATCAGATGAAAATGTTCCAGAACTCACTATCACTGTCCTCTAGGAATATACTAGTAGATGAAGAGGTTGGATTTATTACTTACTGCATGAGGGAGAATGAACACTAGGGTATATCAATAAGAGAGTATTAGAAAGAACTTATGATAGGATTTGGGCTTCGGCTGGGTAATTTGCTCTAGATTGAATGCTGTCCGAAAAGAGGGACAATTCTATGACTGGGTATTGAAGTAATTTTTATATAGAAAGAGAACAGACTAGAGCAAATATAAAGCTGTAATTGGAAAAACAAGTGACACTTATATTAGCAGAGAGAAGGGGATATTGTACTTTGGAGATCGCACAGTGATCTTATTTTTTTCTGTGCTTAGAAAAAATTATAATATGGCATCGTTTTATCTCGCCTTATCATGGTCTGAAATTGGTGTTCTGTGAGATTTTTGTCCAACAAGAAAATAATATGGCTTAACTGTGAGTGCTGGGCCAGCTTCTGACAGCACTAAGGCCTAGCTAGAAGTGTTAGACCAGTTCCTAGATGTCAAGAATTGTTTTTAAAAGAATTTTCCATACATAGGGTTCTAACATCCTCAAAATCCTACGAGTGAAAAGTGGAGAGACCTCACTCAACACTTCAGGCAATCAGTAGACATCAGAAGGCTAAATAGTCCAGTTTTAAATGTTACTCTAGACTCACCGTAGCAAAGATTAAAAACAAACGTTAAAATCAATATCTGTAAAAGGAAAACAAATCCTTAACATCATAATCCAAAATTCTGTATGTAACTGACTAGCAAAGGCAACTGAACAGCAAACTGTGAGCCATAACAAGGAGGAAATCAGAGATGATGCAATTAGCTGACAAGAACTTTAAAATAGTCATTTAAAATAATGTGTTCATATGCTCTACATTTTAAATAAAAATGTGAACATAATGAGGAGAGAGTTAGAAAACAAAACCTGGAAATTTGGAGCTAAAACATATGCAATATGAAATTAAAATCTAAGTAGATGAAATTTCCAGAACATTATACACTACAAAAGAAAAAAAACATTTATATATGCTGAAACAAAGATAGAAAATTTGGGTGGTGACAACAGAATCTGATAATTACAAATGTATTAAACACCCTCACTGAGGAGGGAGGGGAAAAGGTAGATGTGAATGGATTCTGTAAAACTAAAGGCAAAATAAGTTTGGATAGCATTGTTTCCCACTGGGGTACAGGCTAACAATTTTGAAACCACGTGGCATCTATACTGAAACTGAACAACTAAACAAATAGGTGATGTATTGTGGGATCTCAGTTTCTAACTGTGGGAACGGAAGGTTGTCGACAAGCAAGGCAATAGGTGGAATGACATGTATGGTAATGGAGTTGAAGACATTAGCATAAGCGCATACGTAGCTTGCTATATAGATATCTACACATAGAAACATTTATACAATTGAATATACATACATATACTTTCTTGTTTTATCAGTTGAGACAGCCTATAACTGATGACACCCTAGCAACAACCAACATGCCTAGGACTCAAATCTTGGTTTCCAATATCATTCTTCAGTAAAAGAAACCAGGGTTCCTTGGAGAAATGGCTGATTACAGTACTAGGGTAAGAAATACACAATACGAGCCTGGAAAATCTTGTAGTGCCAAGAGGTAAGGAAATCACAAAAGCAAATGATGGGGGCATGTCAAAAGGACATAGAAACAATAGAAAGAGTCTTAATGGCCAAAGCTGAAACAATATGAACACCACAATTAATAAAGGAGTGTTGAATTATAATACAGACTATACAATAAATACTTAGGGATCCATAGTGATATAAATACATTTTTGACTAAATAAATGGGGAAAAGAGACAAATATATACAGAAAAGTCCCAAATAATTTATTTTGATACTCTTTACTCTAAAAATTGGAATTTAATTCCCCTCTTCTTTGAGTTCTGGCTGCACTTAAAGATTTACTTCAAAAGAATTGTGTATGGAAAGAAAGTGGTAACTTTATTGTTGTGAAACCTGGCGTATATTACTTTGCCTAGGTGATTATGGCTAATGCCGTGTGATATCACGTAGTCCTGATATGATGTGGCCAGAAAAACAGCTCACTTCTCTGATATTCTTCCCTAAAACTCATTTTGTCAGTTTAATAATCAGAATAGCACCAGACCCAATTGTGGAACATTCTAGGAAATACCTCAGTGGTACTTCTCACAACTGGCAAACTTATTAAATACAAGGAAAGTCTGAGAAAAGCTAAGAGGAACCTAAGGAGATATGATGACTAAATGTGATGTGGTGTCCTGCATGGCGTCTGGGAACAAGAGAAAGACATGAGGTAAAGCCTAATGGGTACTGAATAAAATATCAACTTTAGTTAATAATATCAATTTTGTTTTTTTAATTCTTGTTTGTTCAATTACAGTTGTCCCAGTTTTTCCCCTTTTGCCCCTCTTCACCTTGCCCCCCTTCACCCAGCCCACTCCTACAGCCAATCTGACCCTGTTGTCGATATCCGTGGGTTATTCGTAAGTTTTTTGACTAGTCCCTTCCCCTTCTTTCCACCATTATCCCCCTCTGTTCTCCCTTCTGGTCACTGCCAGTCTGTTCCCTGTTTCCATGCCTCTGGTTCTGTTTTGCTCATTAGTTTATTTTGTTCATTAGATTCCTCTTATAAGTGAGATCATATGGTATTTGTCTTTGACCAGAGGGGCTCAATTTTGGCTCATTTGTCTTGATACACATGGCATACTAGAGTAAATTGTGAACAATAAGAAAAACTGAGTGTGGGATTTTTTTATATATGAACTTCCTGTATAATCTTCATAGTGAATATAAAAATAATCTGAAGTCGTTAATTTAAAAAATTTACAGAGCACTAATGACAAGTGGGATAATGTTACATGATCCAATATATGTATGTTAGGAGTCCAAGAAATAAAAGGGAGAAAGGTGGAGGCAGAAAAAAATTGTTTGAGGATAAATGAATAAAATTTTATAAATTTGATGAAAAAAAATACACTCATAGACCAAGGAGTTCAATTAAACAAGAAATGTTACATGTAGATGAATAAAAAGCAGAATTATCCAGACTACTTGTCAGAAATCATGAAAACCAGAAGATACTTTGACAAAATTTATAAAGTGCTAAGACAAACAAAGCTGTCGACCTAGATGTCTATATCCAGGGAAAGTATATTTTAGAGATGAAGCCATACAGAAATTTTCAGAACCAAACAAAAAAGCAGAACTAATTTTTCACAAGCAGTCGCGAAGTGTAAGAAATGATAAAGGATTGTCGACAAAAGAAACCTGTGAGGAATTTTATGAGTTTATTTGAGACAAACTGGTGGCAAATGCCCTGAAGGAAAATCTCAATGGATTGAAAAAATGCTCCAAGGAATGGCAGTTTTGCAGTTTATCGTATATATTCGAATCAAAGGAAGACATGTAAAGGGCGGTTAAATGAATTCCAATGGTGGTAGATTAAAGGGGCAGGAGAGGACAAAGCTGAGAAAATCTCTGAGATTAAATTAAAATGCTTTTATTTTAAAAATGCTTTTCTATTAAAAAATGGAGAGACACTTCTTTTACATTGGTGGGTACAGGATGGTTAATAACTAATGTTTATAGCACATGGTAATGGTATGCTGGGAATAGGATGACAATTAGGACTTCTGTAGCCCTCTGCTCCGGTGCCAGTGGTTGTACCTTGAGGGATCTGGAAAAGATTACCCTGATATGCCAAAGGCATATTATTTTAGATGCAAAAAGACAATAGTCTCACTTAAGGTAAAGACTGACCTTTGTCAAGGAAGCTACAGGCCTAGGATGTGACTAAGAGCCATGACCTATTTTAATTAGGAATCTTTATGCTCAGACCATCCTGTATGGTTACTTTCCCTCTCTGAGTCTGTAAGGCCACCGTGCAGCCTACCCCCCGCCCCCCGCAGATCTTGTCAGATTTAGTGTGTGGCCCCTTTTTCATCCACAGGATGTTTATCAGATTAAAGGAGAATGACATATACCACCTAGAAATTGGGATCTATATGAAGTAAAGGGCCTAAAATGATGACTTTGTGTGTAAGTTTTGAAGATTTTTTTCATTAATTAGGAGAAAAAGAAGACACAAATTACTAATATCAGAAATGAATGGAGGAGGGGGACTGTCACAATATAGCCCACAGTCATTTAAAAAAGAATATAAACTTCAAACAACTTTATGACATATGTTTGTAACTGTTTAAAGAAGAGCAAAGGAACTATTAGCAAAAAAAAAAAAGGTTATTTTTAGATCAAGACATCTTTGGGGGGAAGGGAAAGGCAAGAGTTTTTTCATGCAGATTGCCTCTTCTTTCCGTGGGAGATGGAGAGCCCGGTAACAGATTACCTCACTGATGTTTACCAGAAAATTCCAGACTGGTTGGTTAAGATTATGTTTCTAGGAGAGGCTGAAAGAGCAATTAGGTCAGGTATTAATTCTGGGTTTGGTGTCCTGGGCTTTAGCATAAGTGATGTCATTTTGTGCTTGTGGTTTGCTCTTTAACATAACTTAGGCGAAATGGACTATTTTCTTGAAAGACACAATGCCTTAAATATAGTAGAGAATTGTTATAGGTCTACATTGTCTGCCTACATTGTATACAAATATATCATTCATATGTGGTAAAGAAAAAGCTGAATAATTTGCATAAAGCAAATTTTTAAAAAAATTTGTACTATATTTTTTTTGCCCAGGAAAAATGTTAAATTTAATCATTGTGTACCTCTCACCGTATTTGCTTTATATATTTTTGCTGAAATATCTAAAATATAGACTTTACAATATTTTATCCCTAAATACTTTAGAAGTCATTCTCCAAAAATAAAGGCATTTTCCTATTTAACCACCTACTTAACCATTATATTATCACCCCTAAGTCCTTAATATAAAATAATATCAAATCCATATTTAAATTCCTCCCACTTAAAAAAATAGTACTAACATCATTTTCCTGTTTGTGCTACTTCAATACTACTAGTTATATTTTCTATATATCTGCCATTAAAATTCTCTTAAAGAAGAAATGGTTGTGCTGACAAATAATTCCTTGAATGAAGTCATCCATGTAAATTTGCCCTTGAAGCGCTTGACTTTGGGGTACTCGGATTTGAGAAGTCTTGCTTAAAAGCTAGCAATGTTTTCTCTTGGTTTGGCATAAGACAAAAAACAAGTGCTTTATCAGAGAAGGCTGACTAAACTATGCACTTCCTAACTATGCTACCTTGATCAGTCGAGTCCCATCACTTAGCTGAGCCTCACTTTCTTATTTATTAAATGGGCCATAATACCTATCTCTCAGAGTCTGAAAATTAAAGATATCACTTAAAAATCTAAAACTAATGGATGCACATTAAATGACAGCTATTGTAATTAGTTTTATATGGTTATTTTATTGTTTACAGTTATGCACAAGGTTATTTAGAGGTACACAGTATTTTTCCTTTAGTGAAATTACATCATTAGAGTTGAGGAATACCATTTCTATAGCTACCAGTTTGCAAGTTCTTTCATAGATAGGGCCCATTAGCATCATGGGGGAGTGCACTTTTGAACTAAAGTAACAAGGTGATAACTTTAACAATGTAGTTGTCTTTGTTTCTGGGGCTAGAGTATAAGATTTGCAAGGGGGCAATTTTGCCTTGCTAAAGATTTTGATGATTAATTTATTGACAAGTTGATTGGCACAGTTAGTTAATGATGTGGGTTTCCTTCTTTATATTTGAATTTAAATGGGGTTTAATTTAAATGTCAAGCAAAATAAATTTTTAGAAAGAGAACTTGCAACAACCCTGTTTGGCACATTATAATGACATGTTTCATATTATTCCTTCATTTTGATCTTCTTTCAGGTAGAAAAGTATAATTTATAAGTTCTTATTATAAATGAGGATACAGTTAGTTATTACAGAGAAAGAAAAAAGTTGAACTGAAGAAATAACCAACTTACATTCTAAATAAAACTTATTTATATCTAGTTTGTTATGTAGCTACCTTGCTGCTCCCTTCATGGTAGCCCCAAGAGCAGCGGTATAAAAGGAAAATAAACAGTTATGTTGTCAAAAGGCATGGGGTCCTGCTTCGACTCTTTTAAGATGTGAGACATATCATCATCACATGTAACAATATTACAGAAAAAAAAATCAATACAATCTACTCCTGAAACATATATCTTTTACAACTCACATCAAAGAGTAGTGAATGATTTGATAAGTCACCTTATTCTAACATAGCAAAGTGAAGATCTGGCAACAAGCCTCAAAATAAGATGTCTTCAGTATTCAACAACAGGGTTTTTTAAAACTTTAATTCATTTAATGTTGAATACCTACCATGAACCAGGCAATATGCTAACTAGGTCTGAGGTGGAGGTTGCATAAAACAGAATTTGACAGGACATGACCCTGTTTAAGTTATCAAGAGACTTTCAGTGTAAAAAAAGATATAAGCCTTGTGTTTAATAATTATTTATCTGCTATATTTAAAGCTGTGTGTTACAGGTATCTCAATATATTAGCTGATGGGATCCTCAAAAAAAGCAACCCACTTAGTGGTTATTGTCCACATTTTGTGGGTGAGAAGAATGGAGCCCATATGTCTAAAGTTTGATGCCAAAGCTCATAGATCTAGTAAATGACAGAACTGGAATGTGACTTTTGGCCTTTACATTCTAAGTCTAAATGCTATTTCTATTGTACTTTACCACAACATCCTTTGTATATTTTATTTGTGAAATGTTATGAGAGCAACAATGCAATATAAGAGTACAAAGTAAGCAAGCCAACCTCTAGTCAGAAGTTTTGACCATTCTTCGTGGAAGAGGAAACATTTCCACTGGGACTTGGGAAATCATCATAATTTTAGAAGATAGATGTACAGCGAACCATAATGGAGAGAATAGATCTGTTAACCAGGGGATTTTAAAGATGACAGCCAAATTTGGAGGTCGGCGGCACCGCTAAGACTAATGGGAAATTCAAACAGGGAAATGCTTGAGACGCGTGGTATTTACCATGACTGCTAAATTGCTGATGATCTTGTCATCCATTTAAAATACTTTATTATTAAAAATAACTCAGAAACCTATATTAATAAATCTATGTTATAGCCTAAAGCGTGGAGCCAGAAAAGAGATGAATAAGTGGACTCGGGGGAGAGAAACATTCAGATAACTGAAGAAAGAAAACTTCAGAAAAGGGAAGAAACAACTTCAAAGACAAGTGAGAATATGCATGAAGTGATCAAAGAAATTTAGTTTGTCAGTGAAACTGGAGTAGAAATTTAGTTTGTCATGAAACTGGAGTAGATCGAAAGAGCAGAGCACTGGGAGATGAGTCCAAAGAGGCAACTTGGGGTGAAGAGGGAGGGCTGGTGGTTGGCAGATCATAAAGGGCCTTTCAGCTTAACTCTGAGGATGAGCATTTCGAGAAACAGATTGACTTGATCTGACCGGATTTGTAAGGATCTCCGTGGCTTCTTTATCAAGACTAGACTGCAGGAGGGAAATGGCTGGAACCAGGAGTCCAGACAGGCACCTACCACAATGCTCTACATAAGAGATGACGGTGGTTCAGATAAACATATTGTCAAAAGGAATAGTGATAAGTGGATAGATTGCACACTTATTTTGAACGTAGAGCCAACAGTAGTTCCTGTCTGATTAGATGTGAGGAGTGAGAGGAAGAGAGAGCTCCAAGATACCTCCAAGTTTTATGACCTCAGCAACTGGAAGGGTATTCCCATCTAGTCAGATGGGAATGACTGAATGGAGGAGGTTTGGGCAGAGAAGGGGGAAATCACAATCTTGGTGTGGGGTGTATGTTGTATTAGGCGTGTGAGTGTTAACTTCAGAGGAAAGGTTGTGCTTGAGCCACACATGTAGGAATCATTGGCATAGGGATGGCATCTAAAGCCATGTGCATGAATGAGATCACCTAGAGAGTGAATATTGGTGAGGAAGGGATTTAAATTTGGAGCCCTAAGGACCTATAAGTCAGAGAAAAGAATAGGAACCAGTAAAGAAGAATAAGAGAAACAAGAAAAGTAAGAGGAAACAAAAAGATTGCTGTGCCCTGGAACCCAAGTGAAGAAAGTTCTTTGAGGAGGAGGGAATAAGCAATTGTGTCAAAGGCTGTATACAGGTTGGATAATTTGAGGACTGAGAGTCGCTATTGGGTTTAGCAATGTGGATATTATTAGTGACAGTGGTAAAAACAGTTTAGATGGACTAGTAAGGGTGAAACTCTACTTGGCCTGAGTGCACAGAAGAGGGGAGAGAGAACAAAAGGAAGCATGATAACAAAGTAATTATTTTTTGTATTCAACATTATTTTGTATCAGCTTCAGGTGTACAGCACAGAAAATAGACATTCATGTAGCTTACGAAGTGTTTCCTCTGATGATTCAAGTGCTCACCTGGCACTTTAGATTGTTATTACCATATTGTTAAATATATTCCCTAAGCAAGAAAGTATTTTTTTATGTTTTTTTCATTTATTGATTGGTAATAAGGCAGGAAAGTGGGTCTGTATACTGGTGTGAATATAATTCAATGGAGAGGGAAAACCTGATGAATCTGGAATTAAGGGGGAGTAATTGCTGGAACAGTGTCCTTCAGTTGGGAAGAGATGGTATCTAAAGCTTTTGTAGAGAAAGTGGCCTTAACTAGGAGCAAGAATGGTTCATTCAGAGTAACCAGAATGAAAGGGGGAGTGGTATATGGGACAGATGCAGGTGGGTGGGAAGGTGTGGTGATGGGGTCTGTGGGAGTTCATGCCTTTGACTGCTCCAGCTACTCCTACATGTAACATCCAAGATGAGACCAGACTAAATGTTCTCCTTTGTTATTAATTCCTGTCTGCTATAGAAAAAGCGGAAGTTCTTTCAATTACTCTTTTAAATTATGACAAAATGAATCTATAAAAAGCCATCAGTTAACATGGGAAACGAAACCTGGAAAAGTCTCAAATAATAAAAATGTTTGTTTAACAGTGTAAAACAATGTGAATATTAATCATAACAATACTATTCAATTCTATGTAAGAATTGTTCCTATTTAGGGGATTTAATATAGGTATTGCTTGCTTCTCATTATTTTCACCTGTCATATTTTTGGAAGTATAAAGTAGGATTTATGTGGCTGATCTTTAATGATATTCCCAGAATGGCGAAGCAAATAAACTTGTGTCATAAAAGTTTCCCATCTATTTTACAGACATATTTTGAGGACCTGCTATGTGTCAGATACTATACAGGTTTTCTGGATACAAAGATAACTAAGACTCAGTCCCTGCCCTGGACAGAGATAGTAGGGGAAAAAGAGAAGAAAGCAGGCAATTGAAATATGGGTAATATGTGCCACAATGGAGAAATAAATAGAATATAGCAAGTGTCATGGGAACACAGAGGTAGGAGAACTAATTGTGGAAACTGTTTACATTGACTCATAGATGGCATTTTTGGCTGCATCATCTTTAAATTTTATTGTCTTTTGTTGTTTTTAAAAAAAACTTTTTTCAGTTATAGTTTGCATGTGATACTGTTTTGTATTACTTTCAGGTGTACAGCTTATTGGTTAGACAATCATATACTTTTCAAAGTGTTCTCCCCAATTTTTCCAGTACCCACCTGGTACCGTACACAGTTATTGCAATATTATTGACTATATTTCCTATGCCATATTTTACATCTCTGTGACTGTTCTTTAACTATCAATCTGTATTTCTCAATCCCTTCTGTTTTTCACTCAGTCCCCCAAACCACCCTCCTCCCCTGGCAGCCATCAGTTTGTTATCTGTATCTATGAGCCTGTTTGTTTTGTTTCTCACTTTATATTGTTCTTTAGATTCCACATATAAGTGAAATCATGTGGCATTTGTTTTTCTCTTACTGAATTATTTCACTGAAGATAATACCCTCTAGGTGCATCCATGTTGTCACAATAAACCTTTATTTATCTATTTACTACTAATTCATTTTTTTCACATAGCATAACATTCACCCTATTAAATTGTAAAATTCAATGATGTTTAAAATATTCACAGAGATGTACAATCAACATGATTATGTAATTTCAGAATATTATTATCACCCAAAAAGTAACCCTATACACATTAGCAGTCGTGCGTCATTCTCCCCTCTCCTCAGCATTTGGCAACCGCTAATCTAATTTCTGAGTCTATGGCTTCACTTATTTTCAGAATTCATATAAATATGATCATACAATATGTGGCCTTTTGTGTCTGGCTTCTTTTTTTGTATATTTTACTGATTATGCTCTTACAATTGTCTCATTTTTTTCTCCCCTTTATCCCCTCCGCCCTGCAACCCATCCCATCATCCCCATGTCAACATTTTCCCACCACCACTTTTCCCAGCCCCGCTCATCCCCACCTCCCGCCCTCCATCCTTCCCCCATTTCCCTTTGTCAATGGGTCCTTTATGC
>PVJD01018494.1:0-14282 GCA_004026545.1 Mormoops blainvillei | reverse complement strand
CCATTCACCACCGTCAACACTCACTTGACTCCATCCACTCCTCAACCAATCCCTCACAATGCGGCTTCTGTCCCCACCTTGCACCTGCAATGACCTCAGGAAGCCCACCAAGAGGCTAAATTTATAAGTAAACTATAGAGGAAATCAAGATAAAGGTAGACTTCCCTTTCAGTGGAGTGTCCAAGAAGGACACTGAGGGCTACTTGTAACCTCCTAATAGGATGGGAAGATTTGTGACAGTGCACGTGACTTCCCAGGGACATCCAACATGATTGGCCCCTTTGGACCCCGCAGAGCCTCTCTCCGTGACACTGTTGCTATCACTGTAGGTGACAACTTCACCTCATTCCGCTCCTTCTTCTCAGGCCTTTCCTCAGTTGCTTTTCCTCCATTCGCTCCTTAAATGTTGGGTTCTCCAGCGTTCACTCCTGGACCCCATTCTCCTCTCCATCTGTATCCTCCAACCCATCTGCCCCTGTGGCTGGAATTCCCACCTCTGAGCCAGTGTCTCTCAGTCTTCCTCTTGTGCTCCTGACTCAAGTCGGTACCTGCCGACTGGACACCTCCAGCTGGATGTCCCCCAGGTTCTCAAACCAAAGGACCAGTTTGGAATCATCACCTTCCGTTTTGCTCCTGTTCTTCCCTTTTCTTTCCCATCTCAACCCGTGGCTCACTTCATCTTCTTTCGGCAACCAAGCCAGGAGATTTGGAGTCATTTTTAACCCCCCCACCATCTAACCTCAATAAATTGTTGAGCCTATTGGACTCCTCAGAATTGTCTTTCAACTCTGTTTTCAAATCCGTGACCTGCAACCACTGCCCTGGTCCACGCCTTTATCCATCTCTTACCTAGACCGCTCCTGAACCTCCCAATTGGCCATTCGAGTGCTGATCCGATCTTTGGAAGGACCTGACATTCTGGGCCAGGCCTGCAAGAGCGAGGCCCGCACTGAACTGCAGAACTAGCCCACCGGAGCTGTGCCTCTGCCCCATCACAAAGGTGGGGGTCTCAAGGCCATCAGTAGGGCCGTTAGTTTAAGAACAATCCCATGTCCTGGAGCTGAGACTTGGGGTCAGGGAGCTGGAATCAGGGTGCCACCGTCTCCACTGCAGTGACCTCTCCAGGAAGCTAGAGTGTGGACACTGGGACACTGCTGCAGAGCTACCCAGCATCCTCTCTTTGCTTAGCAGCAGAAAAAAGACAAAGCAAGAGGAAGATGGCCCCCACCCCACAGTGCTTTCCAGATCATGGGCAAATGCTTTTGCCTAATCGAACCTAAGTCATATTCCAAAACCTAGCTGCAAGGGAGCCTTAAAATGTACCGTCTGTACTTCCAGGCTTGCAGTACTGTACGCATGCCAGTGGGAAAGGGTGCTGAGGGCCAGTCCATCGTTTTGCTCCCATCCCCCCTCCTTTTTTGCACCTGAGAAACATTTGAAATGTAGGTCAGATAACGTCCCTTCACTGGGCTAACCTATCCAAAAGCTCCCATTGCCCCCCAGGAGAAAGTCCAATTCTCTAGCCTCAATAGGTTCTTTTCCATCTTCCTGATGTGACGACAACTACCCATGCATCTAGCTGTTGCTGCACTGGATCCTTGTCATACCCTGTAAAGCCAGTCCCCTCTCCACCTGATCTCCCACCACGATTATGTAAGACTCAACCCCGCACATCCCCTCCCAGCCCTCACTTCCTCCTGCCTGTCCTGAGGTACCTTGAGTGTACTTTAGGTGCAGCACCTTCCGAATGATGGCAGGTGGCTTATACATCTCTTTTCATCACCCTCCTCTGTGGGGGCTCACAGATGGGCAGTGTGTCTTACTGATCTTCGTACCCACCGAACCTAGTGTGGGCACATGTAGTAATGACAGAAATTCCCCGCGGGGCACTTACTGTTGGCAGGTGCTAAAGTTTTATGTTTATCTCCCTGATAGCCCCCTGAGGCACGAGGCAGAGGCTGCTCCTGTCCATCTTTGTCTCCTCTCTCCTCCTCCCTGGGCTAAGGACCAAGAGGAAAAATCAGGGCCTAAGAAGCAGGTGCTGGAATAGTCAGTGAGGGAGAGGGTGTGGGAGGCCACGGGGGCAGGGAGGCGGCAGGTGTGTGGTCACAGCTGCCAGAGAGGACAGGCTGTGTGGAGCCCAGGCAGTCAGTCCTTGGGATGGGGTGGGGGGATCAACACAGATCTGAATGTCAGGAATAGACTCGTGTTTAGGCCTCTGAGGAACCATGGTGATCATCCAGCCCCACCCCTACTGAGGAGCAAACAGGCAGGAGGTGTTAAGGGGCTTGCTAAAAATCCCAGTGGTTCCCACCCCCCCTTTCTTTTTTAAACTCCAGAAGATGGCTGTCTGTCACATGCTCAGCTCCAGACTCATGTCTGGAGCCCAGAAAACCCAAGGCACCCCCGCCAGCCCCGGCTCATCCCGCCATCTCTATGCCATTACTTTAACTACCGCACTCAGAGAAACGCTGCCAGCATGTTAAAGACTGCGTTAATTAATTAACCAGGCGCTTCATTGAGAGTCAATGGCGTAATTGTTGTTCATGGTGGATAAATACTAATTGAATATTAAGAACATATTTGTGCAGAAGGAGTCGCTTTGGGAGCGAGCTGTGCCCTTTGTCAGCCAGATGTTTGGGCTCGTTATGGAGGCTGAGTCATTAGCTGGAAGCGCCCTGGCGTTTGGGCTCTGCTGTTCCGTCTGAGAAGGAAAGCGGGCAGCCCTTGGACGGACTGGCTCCCGGGCAGGAAGAGGCGGAATCGCCAGACAGACCTGGGGAATTTTACTAAGCAGATGACAAATGTGTATTAAGCCTTGACTTAGGCAATTCTAGATGTGATTTGAGGCACACTCCAGAATGCCTGCTTCCCTTTAAAACCTTCCAACAGCTGGTTTAATCCTGGCCAGCGAGGCGAGCAGGGTGGGGCCTGTCAACTCCATTTCGTAGGTGGGGAAACCGTGGCTCTGTGAGGCGAGGTGATTTGCTCAGGATCACAAAGCCTCCAGTTCTAGTGGCTGCGCTTCCAGCTAAAACCTCACCCGCTGTGGCAGTCGGCTCAGGCTTGGGTCTCTGGAGTCCCTGTGCCTCTGGAGTCCCTGTGCCTCAGGACTGGCTGGCCCCCCGAAGTCTGAGCCCTCCCCACGTTTCCAGCTCTCCTAATTGGCTCAGTCCCGCCAAGGCAGGGTGGTAAGGAATACGAGCTCCGAAGGCAGAATCTTTGGATTCAGAACTCATTTTATCCTCTTACACACTGAGAAATCTTGGGCAAATTACTTAAGCTCTCTGTTCTCTGTGCCAGCTTCCACACTTATAAAATGGAGATCATGCCCTGCCCGGTGTGGCTCAGTGGGCTGAGTGCCGGCCCGTGAACCGAAAGGTGGCCAGGCTGATTCCCGGTCAGGGCACAGGCCCGGGTTGCAGACCAGGTCCCCAGCTGGGGGCGTGAGAGAGGCAGTTAATTGATGTCTCTCTCTCACATCGAGGATTCTCTCCCTCCCTTCTCCTCTATCTAAAAAATAAAAATCAAGTCTTTAAAAAAAATGGTGATAATAATAGGCCTTACCTCTTAAGCCAGGCAGTGGATGGACCAGTGTCCTATACATAAGTTTTAAAAAGCTTCTCTCTCCAACAGCCCCTCCCTGCCCGGTGCCATGTATGCTGCTCTGTGGGAAGAACATGGGCTGCCCTCTTGGCCAGACAACCTGCCCAGCTGTGCACAGCAGCCTTGCCTACTGGGTTGCTATGAGAGTAAATGAGATGCCCACCTCCTCAAGAACTGGGTATGACTTTCCTGCCACCTACCTGGTGCCGACAGCCTCCTTCAGAAGAGCTGATAAGATGATGATGCATAGACCAAGAACATGGGAGGAGATAGCTCCTGTCACAGCACCAAATGCAGCAGAGTCCGCAGAGCCTCATAAGAAAGTGTGTCCTCAAAGCCCTGGCACTGGAGGCCTCAGAGTGGCTGGAGAAAGGGCCCTCCCTCTGCCCCAATTCCAGCCTCTCAGTCACTTGGCCTTGGGGAGAAATAGCCCATAACTGTGCACCTTGAGACAAGGGTTCAAACCCCACTGATTCAAGTTTAATCAGGAAGTGATCTCAGGAAATTCTGGGAGGGAAGTGGGGAATGAGACAGCTCTGGGGATCTCTGGGAGAGGCGCAGAGCACGCCCCTTGCCAGGGGCTCCAATTCCTGGCCTGTGGGAGGATGGCTGTCAGTCATCTCTGGGACAGGATCTGGGCTGGAAGTTGAGGGCCGGGGCACAGAGGGGAAAGGGTGGAGGGGATGTAGGCATCATGGATGCCCTTTGGGGAAGTGGAGGCCTGGGGGCCTGGGTCCTAAGACAAGGACAGTGCTTGCTGTGTGCCACGCACTGTTATATTACGTCATTCTCACAATGCAGGTCCTGTTATGAGCTCTCTTGCGGGAAGTGAGGCTCAGAGAGCTGAAATGCTTTTCCCATCACCACAGAGCTAGGTTCCGGCTCTCTGTCCTGCAGGAGCCATACGGTTTGAAACCCACCAAGCACAAAGGGGTCAATAAGGGCAGCCTCTCCCTGACCTGTCCTGCCTCTGAGGACACTTGAATCCATCTCCCTAGGATGAGGGAGGGCTCCCCGCTCACTGCCCTGCTGGCTTCCCGCTGGGCACCGACTCAGCCCTCACCTTTCTCCCATTGTGATGCCCGCCTGGGCGTCTGCCTGCTGCAGGCTAAAGCTGTTCTTATTAGTCAGAGTCTGGGTGAATCCCCAGCAGCTCCCTCACCCCCTACCACTTT
The DNA here is from genome assembly GCA_004026545.1 of Mormoops blainvillei. Lineage (NCBI taxonomy): Eukaryota > Metazoa > Chordata > Mammalia > Chiroptera > Mormoopidae > Mormoops > Mormoops blainvillei. The sequence continues at coordinate 9,501 of PVJD01018494.1, read as the reverse complement.
CCAGGCCTGCTCAGGCTCTTAAGACGAGTCCTGCGGGCACCAATAGGAGGCTCGCCAGGACCTCCTCCACAGGAAGGGAATTGAGAGGAAGGAGGGGCGGATGCTGAGTCCTCCAGAAGCTCCAGTCTGATGGGCAGACCAGCCCTGTCCCCTGGGGAGACACAGCCCCAGTCCTGAGGGCAGCTCTGTGTCCTCTACATTCTGGACAAGGTGGCAGTGTCTGAACAGGCCTGCACTGACACTGAGAAATACAAGATGGACAATTGGAGCGGAGGGTGTGGGGGTGTGGGGGTGGGGTGGGGTGGTGGGGTGGTGTGCCTGGGTAGGTGCGAGAAGGAAGTTTTGTGTCGTCTCCCCAGAGGGAATGGGGCTGGGTCCTGGAGACAGGGCAGGCCATGCTGGGAGGGTTAGGCCAGCGCAGCACGTGCCAGGGGCCACCTGTGTCTCTCACCACAACCTTGGTCATTACACAGACCCATCTCCCAGAGAGGCGGGGATGTGAATGAGGTTACCATCTCCTCGGCATCCCTCAGGGAGGCATCCCAGAGCTAGTACAGCCCCTGGGATTGTTGGAACCGGCTGAGTGATTTGGAAGTGATGTCAAGGAAGGGTTCCTTTGTGGGTACCTCAGAGGAGCTCAAGCTGCGGCCTGCATGCCCGGGGTGTGAGTCTGTGACAGCCAAGCCTACTCAGAAGGGACCAGAACTGCCGGAGGCATTGGCCCCTGAGGTGTGTTGGGCCAGGTCTCCAGCACTGTAGCCTCTTCACCTTTGACCCTGTCAGAGGCCCCCAGCTTACACCAGCAATGATCTCCGTGGAAGGCAATGACATGAAGAGTGCCCCAGAAAGCCACTCGTTCCCAGGGTACCAGACAGGCCTATACATATGAGGAAACAGCGCTGTCACCCTCCAGCTCCGCTCCGCCTTCTGTGCTGCCGCTGCCTGGATTCGGAGCCTGGCGGATGGAAGGGGCAGCCTTCACCTTCTCCGCAAGGCCAGGGCGGCCCTGCTCACTCTTCCTAGGCTGCCTGTACCTGCCTCAGGCCCTAGGGCGTAAGGACTCGGGGCCACTGATTCTGGGGGGGACGAACCAGAGAAGCCCACAGAGGCGGCGCACAGGGGCAGGGAGCAAGGAACGGGTGGAAGGAACGAAGTATGGAAGTGGGCGAGGGGCCAAGGAGTAGGGAGGAGAGGTAAGCACTGGGAGGGAGACGTAGAGAGCAGAAGAAAGAGGAGTCGGGGGTCTCAGTGGCCCTCGACTGCTACAGCGGCTTGCGCCAAACTGGAAAAGGCACCCTTTGCAGGCTGATGAATTAGAAAAAGGTGTTAGCACAGTCAGTGTGTCTCTGCGTGAAGAAAAAGACACCCTTCTTCCTAGGGGAGCTGGCCCCGTCCCCGGTCGCCCAGCCTGTGGAGCGGGCACTGGCCCAACTGCAGCCCCTGACGACTTGAACGGCTGTACGTGGCAGCCCGGCAGCCTGCTCCTGAGTCCCTGGCGAGGGGAGGCGTGGAGGGCGGCAGGCCTGCCTCGGACCTGGGCTCGGCTCACACGTGACTGCTTTAGGTGGACCCCAGTGCTTTGCCCGCCAGCCGCCAGGTCTGACCACCCAAGGGGCAATCTGCTTAACCATGTTGGCAAGCAGACAAACAGTTGTCGCCATCTCCCAGGCGAGGGCTCCAGGCTCACCAGGGAGACCCAGCTCGTTAGGAAAGCACGCAGCATGTTGTCCCAGCCTGGCAGAGAGCCAGCAGATGACCTGTGACAAACTCCAGCCTTGTGTCCTAATGGGGTGACATCTAGACCTCTGGCCCCCACTTCTGGCACTGGTGGCTGCTCCCTCTCTCAGAAGCCCTGCAGGCAGGAGGAGCATCTGGCGCAGCCTTCCAAGCCCACCTGAGACCATCCTGGCTGATTTGGGTCCGAAGCCTTGATTCCTGATTTTGCTCTGTGGATCTGGCACTCTGGAGGTGTCAGAGACTGAAGTGCAATTTGCATTTTAATAAAGAAAGTTGTATTTCAGTCATTTGCATTTAAATAAGGTGCTTCTTCCTCACTCTTTTCCTCCCCTGCTGGTAGTGGCACCTTTGGGAGAAGGCTCAGCGGGCCTCCTGTTCCCAGCACGTCCTCCTTACCCAGCCAGCTTCCGTGCAGGCGCTGCGAGCATCAGTATCCCCCCCTCATACTCGGGCTCTCTCTGCAGAGTTCTCCTGCACACACATGCACACACCACAGGCACAAGCAAACACACATGTGGACCCATCACAAAGGCGTACGTGTGTTTGCATGCACACACTTAGTACACTCATGCACATATATGCACAAGCATGCACGAACACCTAGCCACCCAAAGCAACAAGTTGTCCCTCCTGCCTTGCAGCTACCTGACCCTGGTTAACAGGCCCTAAGAAATTTAGCCCATATGGCAGCACCCATGGACCCACTGCATCTGACTCTCTCTGGGTCCCACCTTTGGACTCAAGTCAGGAAGGACTGAGATGCTTGGAGTGCAGCCGTGGCAGGTGGCCTGAAGGAAAAGAGCTTTGGCCTGGAGGCCGGGACTGTCAGGGCAGGGAGGTGAGCGTCACCCAGTGTCCATAGGAGCCCACTCCTCATCCCAGCTTTGCTGCAAGCCCTTTGGCTCCTGAGAGGGCAGTTATGCCGGCAGCTTCCTTCTTCCTCCGCCAAGCCCTCTGGCTCACCAGCTGGTTCCCAAGTGGCTGCCAGCTTGCTTTTCCTGGCTACAGCTCCATCTCCTGAATCAGCTACCCGCCGCTGCCTCCCCTCCAGCATCCCAGACTCCCCAAACGTGCAGCTTCCGCAGACAGCATTCTCTCTCCTTCCCACCCTCCTCTCTGTTCCTGCCTCCTTTCTCATCGGTGCTGCAGAGGGAGAGCCCAGATTGTCACGTCACATGGACCAGGCTGACTCCTGCTGCTGGCTTGGTTCCTCATATCCGAGGGCTGGGACAGGGGACAGCCGTGCCTATTCCTAGACTTGTGAGGATTGACAAGTCACAGAGTCAAGTGCGTTGCACACGGTCAGGGCTCAGTACATGAAGGTTGGTGTCACTGCAGAACCCCAAATCCACCTAGCCCCCTCACTGAGCATAGCAGTGAGTCTACTGTGGGTCTAGGCAGACTCTCGTCTGACTCAGCCTGAAGAAAGGGCTGCAGTGGAAAGCACACAGCCAGCACACAGCCTGCCCACAGCGCACGGTGGGAGAAAGGCCTGGGTGCTTGTCACCTCCCCTGGGTGGAGCCTTGAATTCATCATCTGTAAAATGCCTTACCTCCCTCACACGACAGTGGGAGGAGCTGATGAGCCAGTCGCTCTTGGGCGGGGAGTGGGGGGGCGGGGCGGACCGTGCTGCAAGGCGCCGTGGGTAGGCGGGCTGGGTCCATCTGAGGTCCAGGATGGATGGCACCTCCCCGGATGGAGATCCCAGCCCAGAACAACAGGCATTCTCTCACCAGCAGACCTGGGGCAGGGCCGCCTGTCATCCAGGGCCCTGGTCAGTGTGCTGGCTCCACCCTGGAAAGCCTAGCCACCTAGACACCGTCTCTGTCCTACGGCCAACTCAGAGGCCAATGGCACTGTCCTATTTACAGACTCCAAAGCCAGGGTCTTTCCACCACTTCGGAGTCCTGGCAGGCCACAGAGAAGGCTGGAACTTGGGCCTAGATAAGAGGAAGTGGTGGTGACAAATCCAGTGGCTTTGTGGACGAGACCAGAGGCCCTGAGGTGGGAGCGTGCTGCCTGCTTAGGGACAGGAGGGCGTGAGGTGTCGGCCAGCTGGTTGCCTCTGGCTTCCTTGTCCTCTACTCACCACGGTGTGTCCTGCAAAGGCCTGTCATTCTGTGCTGGCCTGTCTGCACAGAGTTTACATTCTAGAACAGGGCTCCTCACCGTGGCTATGCCCTCTGGTGTCTGGACTTCTTCTCAGAATAACACTTGTAAAACCACACAATAAAATGTATAAGGTTTAAAAAAACCAATTATATTAAAATACAGTTATCAAAAATATGAAGAAAAACTTGTGATGGAGTAATATCTGTGCTTCTTTATTAATGCACTAAATAATAAGATCAAGCAGTGAGCTAATGAAACTACCATCATTCTGAAGTAGGGTTGAGCATAAGACTTCTGCTGCAATTACACTACGATTTGAAATCCTCCGCGCTTGCTCCGTGTGACAGAGGTACAGGCTCTGTGATGACCGCTACAGTGTGTTACTAACATGCACAACGGGAAGAAGAGCTAAATTTCAACCAAAGAGGAGGGAAAATGAAGATGTGATCCTTTTTCCAACCATATTCACAGATCCTCTGAATTCTACCCAGGGGTCCTTCAGCTGGGCGTGCAGAGCCCTGCCCTTTCCTAGTGGCCTGAGACAAGCAGCAAACAAGCAGATAAACTAGCCAGGGGGTGAAATGTAGGGACTCCGAGGAGGTCAGAGGAGGTCAGGAAGGAGCCAGTCACCGAGAGGACACCCACGGGCAGTGATAAAGGAGGGACAGGAGCAGAGGCCAGCGTGCTGGGTGGGCACGAGTGGGGAGAGGGTGACGGCCAAGAGGTCGCAGTGTCAAGCCATGCTAAAAATCTGGATTCGTTCTTGGGGTGGCAGGGCTATGGGGCAATGAAGACCTGAGAGGGCATGGTCTGACTGGCGTTTTCACAGGGTCGCTCTGGCACCAGGTGGCAGATGGACCATGGGACAGGAAGACCTGTGAGAAGGTGACTGTACTCCCCTAGGCTCCAGGCAGAGTGGCAGCAGTGGGATAGAGAGAAGTGGTCGGATTTGGGGCAGAGCCGGCAGGATTTCTGAGGAAAAGCTCCCCATCTGCTCCAGTGTGACAGTGGAGCTCTGGTTCTGACCCTGTCCCCAGATGACAGGTGCCCTGTGGAAGCCAAGGTAGGAGGCAGGGACAACTGGGGATGGGGTGGGGCAGAGGGAGCACCCAAGAGTGGCCAGGCTGCCAGCTCACCCCTGGGTTTCTCAAAGCTGACACTCTCTCCCATCCATCCGCACTGCCTTTGAGACGAGGCCTTCCCGCTGCCTCCACAGAGCATGGCTTTGCTGAATGACTGGCGCTGCTGACACCCAGAGATCCCCTCAGGAGACTGCTTACCTTCTCTGTTGACACGATGTGCTCTGTTTATTCACTCCCCAGGCAGCTCAGGAATGTCCTTGGCAATCCAAACACGATGCTCCGATGCTCCGATGCTCTGGGGCCTCTCGGATAATTCCCTAAGTCAGCTGCAAACTAGGAGGCTTTGTTGCCAACTGAAAACAAGCACCCTTTGTGTATGCTCCGAAAGTGTTTGGTGACTGAATGAATGAGGTGAACAGGGGAAGAGAGAGAACCAGCTCTGCTCCCCCTGAGCTCGTTTTCTCCAACTTGCCTTGGAGTCCAGAGCTTCAGAGGCGCCTGCGGTCCCATGTGATGGCAGGAGGCTGTCCTGGGACATTTTGGTTAGTCCACACCCTGCCCCACAACAGCTGGGCAGCAGGAGAGCTGGAGAGCAGGTGGTTGGGGGTAGTGGATGCCTGGGAGGGGGCAGAGAGATGCCAGCCAGGGGGAGAGTGCTGGGGGTTGTTCAGCAGATGTGGGAAGGGGCTGCGAGCTTATCCCCACCATGCCAACAGAGCACAGTCCCAAGAAGGCTGTGTCAGGGGGGCGGGTGGGGGAGGCTTGCAGAAATCCCCAGGGACCACCTGTTCAGTGCTCTTTGGACCACACAGTGCATGTCTTTTCCTTCCCTCTCCGCTCAGCCAGGCAGTAGCCAAACCAAGCTGGTCGGGTCCCCTCCCCAGTCCCAGGCCAAGGGGCCTTCGTCAGTTACTGCGCCTTGTCAGTCTGGCCGTCTGTATCGACAGCCATTTGTACCAACCTAGCGTGTTTCTCTCCGTCTTTCATGTCCCACACCTTGTGGCCATTTGGCGCTCTGGTCAAACAGGTTCTCTGGCACCCCATTTTTGCCCTTCCCACTCCCCACCAGCAGAGGTGTATCGTGGGACTTTAGACACCCTCCCCCCCTGAGGTCATATGACCTCCTTTTGGGATGCCCAGGGATTCCCAAAGATTCCTAAAGTCTAGATCAGAGGTTGTTGGGCTATAGGGCTTGTGGGACAAATCTGGTCCACCACCTGTTTTTGTACAGTCTGTGAGCCAAGAATGGTATTTCATTTTTAAATGAGTGAACAAGAATTGTTAGAAAGGACAAGGGTCTCACAGTCTGGTGGCTCTTACTAAATGTTAGTCTCGCTAAATGTTAAAAGGTAGCACAGCATTTTGCAGATGCAGCAGTAAAGAAGATGAACTGACAGGAACCAAACAAGAGGAAACTGGCCAACTGCAAAGAAGAAATCAACATGTAATTGACTAAATAGTGTGTATAAGTAATGGCTAAGCCGCCTTTCTGGGAGACAGAGCTGTGGATGTGAATCTCCTGTCTCCTTTAATAAAATATGTAAGATTACTTTGGCACCACCATGACTCATTTTTTAATACAGTACCTCAAGTGGGGAACCCCTTGAGTTCAGAACCATAACAAAATAAAAATAACATTTTTTCATGTAAAAATTACATGAAATGAAAATTTCACTGTCTGTGAAGTTTTATTGGCACTAGCCACGCACGTTCCCTTGGGCGTTGTGTAAGACGGCTTTTGCACCACCGTCACGGAGTCGGGTGGTTGTGACACAAACTGTATGTGACCTGCAAAGCTCAAATATTTCCTTTTGGCCCTTTACAGAGCAAGCGTGCCCTCCTGGGCCTAGAGCGCCACGGCCCGTGGGGCCAGGACCTGGAGTCCTGCCCTGGCCCTGCCACTCACTGACCAAGAGACTGCTCTCGAGGGGTGTTTTCCAACTTTAAGTCACACCTCCCACCAAGATCCATTTGAGAATTTCATGAGATGGGCCTAAGTGGCATCTGGCATCGGCGGATACAGAATGGCACCTTTGGGAGGCTCACGTGGCAACCCCTAAAGACAGCCCCAAAGAGGCACGACCACTCCTAGGCAGGTGTGGCACATTGCATCCTAGGGAAAGCACGCCACCAAACCATGCTGGGACCGGGTCGGCAAGTGGAACACGGTCAGGCCAGCCTCTCTGAAGAGGCACAGTAACTGATGAAGGCCCCTCGGCCTGGGATTGGGGAGGAGACCCGACCAGCTTGGTTTGGCTACCGCCTGGCTGAGCGGAGAGGGAAGGAAAAGACATGCACTGTGTGGTCCAAAGAGCACTGAACAGGTGGTCCCTGGGGATTTCTGCAAGCCTCCCCCACCTGCCCCCCTGCCACAGCCTTCTCGGGAGGGACTATGCTCTATTGGCATGGTGGGGATAAGCTCGCAGCCCCTTCCCACATCTGCTGAGCAACCCCCCAGCACTCTCCCCCTGGCTGGCATCTCTCTGCCCCCTCCCAGGCATCCTCTACCCCCAACCACCTGCCCACTGGTGGTTCAACGGCCCAGCAGCTAGCAGAGCTTGCCCAGCCTGGGCCATTGAATCCCTCCCTCTGGCCTCCCACAGGGGCTTTATTAATTGTTTATATTGAAGTCTGTTAATTGGCAATAACCAGCATGCTGAAGTGTCTTTTAATCACCCCCTCTCAGTTCCCCCAGGCTGTGAAGGATTGGTGGATTCAATAAAGTGAGAAAGAATTAGCACACATACAGGGCACCCCCCACCCCGCTCCACCCCCATCCTCTTCATTATCAGTTTGATAAACTGCCAACACCTGTCAGGCAAATGAAGTGGGAAAGAAAACCCGGCCCCCCTCCTGGTCCTGGCAGGAACTTCCCTGGGTAAGGTGAGATGCGAGCTAGACCACCCTGGGCATTGCGAACCCGCCCCCCACAGAGGCACCCACAGGTGAATACAGACGTATAGACTCAGCTCCTGTGCTGTCCTAGAGCACACCTGCTCAGCCAAGAGGGACTTCTTGAGCCCCTATTATATGCCAAGTGCAGTGCTCCCTGGGAAGAGGACAATAATCTGTCACAGCCTTGAGGAAGCTGAAGTCCAGGAGGGAAACAGGCCAGTAACCAGTTGCCAAACAGTAATATTAGGGCAAAGGTAGAGGCCTCTGTGGTGGGGTGCCCTGGGGCCTGTGGGACAAGGGCTCTTAGTGAAACGCAGGGTAGGGAGTCAGAGAAGTCCCTATAGTCCATGCAACTGCACACCTTTCCGGTTGCATAACACAGGTGCACGTGTGAGCCCCGCTCAACCTGCTAAGGCACCTGGGGTGTCCCATCTCTGTCCCCAGTGCGGCTCTGTCATACTCGCACTCCTGTGGCTCCTGTGGCATCTGTTACTGGCTAGGGGACAGAGCAGCAAGGGGAGCTTTGTAAACAGGCGGGATCTGGAGCTAGGGCTGCTGCTTGGGGTGGGAGGGGCTTCAGTAGGAACTGTGGCTGCTGGGGGTCAGTACGAGGGTTCTAGCACCTTGTCCTGAACAACATTCAGTGGCTCCCCATTGCCAAAGTCTGCCATATCTGTGCAGGGTCTGTCTCTCCACCTCGAGTCTCTCCCTGGGTCCAGCGCTCCCACCCGCCTCCTGTCATACACACCCCGTGCTCCCGGCATGAGGCAGAGCTGGGCTGAGCAGCTGCTTCCAGTCAGCCTCCTCACCTGCCCAAATGCCCCCTGTCCGTTGGCGAGGTCCTGCTTGGTTTCCTTTTATGGTGGAAGCGGGCAATGGGGACAGTAGTGGGGAAAGCAGTAGACGGGATGGGGTCTGTCCCTTGTTCTGCCCTTAGATTGGGTTTGAACCTCATAGGAAAGAGAATGAGCGCCGGACAGTGAAGATCTGTCCTCTGAGAAGCCCACAGGTGTCTAGATGCGGGATGAGCCACTCTGCCCAGAGCAGGGAAGGGACCACTTCCTATCTCTACATGGAGGATGTCCGTGTCCTGTTGAGGCTGTCACTGAGTTGTCTCATGTCGAGGGGACAGCCGAAAGCTTCCAGGACATGAGAAGGTGCCGCCTGCACCTGGCATGGGGTATGCCCTTGGGGGTCTCCCTGGGGAGGGACCTCTGTAAGAAGCTAATAGACTTCATGGGCAGATTTAGGCAGATAAACCAAGGGTTTAAAGTTGATGTGACTTCTGGTCAAGATGGCAGCACAGGTAAACACGATTCACCTCAAACCACAACTGCATCAAAATTACAACTGAACTATAGAACAACCATCACCCAGAACTGTCAGGAATTGAGTTGAATGGAAGTCTGACAACTATGGAGTTAAAGACACTGCATGCATTCAGTCTGGTAGGAGAGATGGGAGAAACTTCTGGAGTCCCAAGCGGTTCCTCTTAAAGAACCCACACACAGACTCGCATACTCAGACTCACTCCCTCTGGGCTCTAGCACCAGGGCAGCAGCTTGAAAGGCGCCAGTGGCATATGTGGAGGAACTGAAGCGTCTGATATCAAGGTGAGAGATGAGGGACAGCTCTCTACCAGACAGAAAGGTGGGCAGAGGCCATTGTCTCTTT
>PVJD01018493.1:0-14294 GCA_004026545.1 Mormoops blainvillei | reverse complement strand
TGAGACATACAAGGTTTTTCTTTGCTTACGATCTCAGCCCCCAGCTTCTCACACTGTGGGAGATCTCGCCTTCTAGCCCAGTCCCCAGGGCCCCTACTCTCTGCGAACTTGACAAAGTCGGGTGGAAACTGGCCAGCAGAAAAGAACGGCTTTGTGTCTAGGCCTCCTCCAGATGACCATCTGCCGCTCTAGCAGGGAGGCCCAACACTGTGGCATCTCTGGACCACACATTAAATACATTGCGATATGTAATCATGAAAAAAAACTCATATTTTAAGTAAATTTACGATTTCGTGTTGGGCCGCGTTCATAACCACCCTGAGCCGCATGCGGCTGTGGGCCGCCAGCTAGACAGTCCTGCAGCTCGCTCCGTCATTCAAAATTCAGGTCGTTTCTTCTCTCTCCCCTGGGCGAGAAATGAGTCATCCAGGAAGAACCTGTCCTTGTAGAATTGAGTTGCAGCCTCAACTGTCTTTTAGATAAATATGATCTTGTTGCCCTGGTGGGGGTAGCTCAGTGGATTGAGTGCTGGCCTGGGAACGAAAGGGTTGCCAGTTAGATTCCCAGCCTGGGGCATATGCCTGGGGTGCGGGCCAGGTCTCCTGCGGGGGCGGGGGGTGGGCGTCGGTGTGTGAGAAGCAACCACACATTGATATTTCCTTCCCTTTCTCCCTTCCCCTCCCTGAAAATAAATAAATAAAATATTTTTAAAACGTATGATCTTGTTTATCTTAATACTTGGCCTCTTCAAAGAGAGAGAGAGAGGGCGCCCCTGCTGCCCTCCTTAGCGGCTGCCTTGGAATGGGCGTGGCCCTGAGGATGTATCACCTACGTGGTGGTTCTGTGCATTCTACTCTCTTCTCATCTTCGCGTATGACGAAGTCACAAAACTCATCATCAGGTGAAGCGGCTCGGGTGGTGGGCTGGGTGGGCAGGGACACTTACTACTGCTGGATCCCCGTCCTGCACGCTGTGGAGCAACACGCCACACTCTGCACCGTTTACCCACCCTCTCTTGTGTACTTAAGTCTTGGAATTCGGAACTTGACCCGGTTGGAAAGCATCCAAGCGTGCTGGGGAAGCGAGGCGCCACGTAGGGGAAGCAAGACGTCACGGAATGAAGCGGGAGAGCCGTATGGGGAGCGGCGGGGAGGGAGGGATGCCGGATAAACCGTCGTCAGTGGGAATGACAGTGGGGAAGGTTTTCACATGCCTTTTTGTTTTTGAAAATAGAAAACCTGGAAAAGACAAAGAGAACATTTTATATCTGGATTTTTGCAAAGATGGCTATTATAATGGAAAAAAATATGATCTTGTTGCTTACCTAGTGAATTTTTGCCATTCTTATGGGAGCCATACATAGTTTTTTATGGCTTCACTTTTTAGTCCATTCAGACTCAAGTATTACCCCTACCCCCAATCAGCTTTATAAAAGTTTAAACAGAATGTCATGAAGGTATAATGTTTTGAATGCATTTTCACAGTCAGTTACAGGGCAGGATTTTCTTACAGAATAATTGTGTGTTAGCTATGTGTGAGTACTTTATGTGGAAATTATTGAACTGACATCATCTTATCCCTCCGGAGCATAAAAAAAGCATGTGTACAAGATTCATTTGCCACTTAAAAGATTGTACGTTTGCGACCGGACATACATTTGGTTGTTTCTCCCTGGGCCGTGCCTGTGCTGATTTTGTGCCATCTGATAAATCGCAGTGCCTTCAGATGGATTTAGTTGTCTTGGTACCTGTTAGAACAAACCTTACTAAGTGTGGTTTCTCTTTAAATAAAAAAAATTAACAACATAGGTTTATTTAATTACCCACTGATTAGTTTTGGTGTATATTTTAAGGAAAGATATACCACAGAACAGTTCTGGAATACACACAAATACCAGGGTTAAATGTGTATATTTAACCATCACTACTTCCTCTTTGCTCAGTGTCAGTAATTTAGTTGCAGTCTCATGATTGCTTACCTCAAAACAGTGAATTCATGTAGGATGATGGCTTAAGACTCTGGGGGTAATGATGTGACCCCCACTGCCAGCTCTAATGACATACATCGTGCTTGCCCCGGCAAAAGCCTGGACTCGACTCACACAGTGGCTCCACTTGCTGTGTTGCTTTTCAAATTTTCCCTTCACTTTTGTTTTGTGTGTGTCTCATTCTTCAGTCAAAATGAAGGAAGAGACAGGGTTTTAAAATCCTAACCTGGCCACTTCACCTGATGATGAGTTTTGTGACTTCGTCATACACGAAGATGAGAAGAGAGTAGAATGCACAGAACCACCACGTAGGTGATACATCCTCAGGGCCACGCCCAGTCCAAGGCAGCAGCTAAGGAGGGCAGCAGGGGCGCCCTCTCTCTCTCTCTTTGAAGAGGCCAAGCATTAAGATAAACAGTCAGTTTAAAAAGTCAGTTTTTAGTCCAACTAGCGTAATAGTCTTATTTTACTGGTGCACATCTCCGAAAGAAACTTTCTTATCCTTTATAAATCTGTCTTTTGGATAAAGGAGTTGAGATAAATTATGGTGGAATTTTAAAACATGCAGGCTCACTGTGGTCATGGCAATACCCTAAAATTCCACAAGATGACGTGCTTTCCCCATGGAAACAGAACTTTGGGCTTGAGTGAATGCCCCTCCTAGAAATTTGATTTGATTTTCTTTTTTTTTTTCCTTCATTGAAACAAGGAAACGAGACCTTTTCTTTTTCCTTCTTTCCTTACCTATGCTTGCATTTTGAAAACAAAACAAAACATCTTATTTTACTTTTTTTAAAACAAAAAATGGGAATAAAAAACCCCCTTTTAGTACTGTTAGTAATTTCTACTCATTTTTCTTAGTTTTTCTTCTAGAGCAATATGGATTGTTTTCTTCCTGACTTGTAACTTTTCATATATCTGATCTCACTTTTTCTGTCTCTCTTTTCTCTTGGAACCTATTCTCAGTTATTTCAACTTCTCAATATATGGAAGAGTTTCCCCTCTTCTTTCATCAATGCTTAATTACTGCCAGCCTTTGCAAACAGCTGAGTCTGTGGTGATAGTTTTAATTACTATGTGTAAAGATTTAAAAGAATAGCTTCTTTTAATATGTCTTTTGCCTTGCATATAGCTTTTGAATAGTGTAGAGAAAAGCAGAGTGTGTGAATGGGTATTTAGGAGACATTATTAAATGAGCTAGGATGACTCGTCACCCTTTTTCCTTCTCGCGGCAGCCGCAGCCATGAGGTTCAGCTGTGCAGTCTCTGGGTACAAGGTCTACCCAGATGCCGGAAATACTACACCAGGACCCGCAGGAATGATTTCCAATTTCTTAATGCAAAACTCGAGCTGGTATCCTTTTCCTAGAGGAATCCTTGACATGAACTGGACTGTCCTCTACAAAAGAATGCACAAAAAGCGACGGCCGGAAGAAATTTAAAAGAAAAGAACCGTGTTCTGGTTGATGTAGCTGAGCTGGTTGCGCATCCTATGGCAAAGCCAGGGATCACCGACTTGGATCCTGGTTGGGGCACATGCCCGGCTTGGGTTCGGTCCTTGGATGGGACACGCGTTAGAGGCAACAGATTGATGTTTCTCTCTTGCATCGATGTTTCTCTCCCTCTCTTTCTCCCTTCCTTCCCCTCTCTCTAAAAATAAATAAACAAAATCTTGAAAAATATAAATGTCAAATTCCAGAGGGCAAGTTCCAGGAGGTCATCACTGGTGCATCTCTTGCTGATATAATGGCCAAAAGGAATCAGAAAGCTTAAGTTAGGAGGCTCTAGAGTACAAGCTATCAGGGTTGCCACGGAAGCAAAACAGGCTAAGCAAGCATGTAAAAAAGACAGCAGCTACCCCAAAGGCAGCACCTGCGCAAAGATTATGAAGCCTGTGAAGGTTTCTGCTCCCCATGTTGGTGGAAAACACTAAGTTGGCAGATCACATTTTTAAATAAAGACCTGACTTTAAAATAAATAAATAAATAAATAAATAAATAAATAAATAAATAAGGATGGACCAGTTAATTGAGGTTTGAGGGAAAGGTGATGCTTGATTTTACGCATGTTAACTTTTTGGTGATATAGTGTTCTTTCAGTGGATGTCTCTTTAGAGCTTTTAAAATTAGCAGTGCTTTGACCTGAAAGACAGAATTACAGCGTATGCTGGAGCCCTTAAAATTTTTTTTTCACTGTTTGCTCCACCCTTTGATCCTACCTTTTTTTCCTGAGCTATGCTGCCAGTGATGTGATCTGCTCCTATATTTTCCGGATCTATTTTGATCATAAAGATCATAATTGTATGAATTCAATGGAGAAATTAATTGAAAACATCAGGATTCAGAGCCTACCATGGAGCCAAGCAAGGCCAAGAAACTTTCTTCCTAAGCAGTCATTCACGTTCTTATCGTTTCCAAATCTAAAGTTTATCTAGACCTATCTGTGCCGCTTAGTGTTTTAACACTAAAATCCTGCCCGGAGCTGAGAGTCATCCACCTGGGAATTACCGAGTCCTAGCCTTTCATTTTGTAGACAAAGAAATTAACTCTCAAAAAGATGAAGACAAAAATGTTAAGGTTCTTTTGTTTGTTTTTTTTAAAGGAAACAAGAGTAGGCAATAGGGCTATGACCCCTACCCAAGGGTTTTTCCACTCTGTTTAAGGCTGGGTTTTGATAGAGTATTCTGGGACTTTCAAGAGACTGCCCACACCAGTCAGGAGTAGCCCATTTCCATGAGATTACCCTTTAATGAAAACTGCAGATGCTAGATCCTCAAAGTACTTAGCTGACTTTATCCTGGGAAGTAAGAACCACCACCCTGGAACTGAGGACACATGTTTTGAGGGGATAAAGAAACTTTTTGGGAAGTGATAATGACAGGAATACACTGACTAGGGCTGGATTTGGCTGCTCTAGTAGGGACCTCGGCAGTCTCCACGTATCTGGGTTAGGGATGATTGGATGTGTTACTGTGGACTTTTCATATTTGACCTGCATTGTGATGTAAATTCCTTCTGTACCTAGTTGTTTAGAGTCTTTATTATAAAAGAGTCAAATGCTTTTTCTGCATCTATTGAGATAATTATGTAACTTTTATTCTTCATTCTGTTAATGTGTCATATCTCATTAATTGATTTGCAGATGTTTAACCATGCTTACATCCCTGGGTAAATCACATTTGTAATGGTACAGATTCTTTTAATGTGATATCGAATTCAGTTTGTCAGTAATTTGTTGAAGATTTTTGCACCTATGTTCATCATCAATATTAGCCTGTAGTTTTCTTTTCTTGTAGTGTTATTTTATGGCTCTGGTATCAGAGTGATACTGGCTTCATAAAATGAGTTTGGAAGTTTTCCCTTGTATTCATTTTTTTGGAGGAGATTGAGAAGGATTGATGTTAATTCTTCTTTAAACATTTGGTAGAATTTACCGGTGAAACCATCTATCTGGTCCTGGAGTTTTGTTTGTTGGAACAGTTTAAATTATTGATTTAATTTTTTAATTTGTTTTAAGTCTGTTCGGGTTATCCTTTTTTATCTCTTCATGATTCAGTATTGGTTAGTTGTATGTTTCTAGGAATTTATCCATTTCTTCTAGGTTATCAAATAATGTTAATATTTCTTGTAAGGCAGTTTTAGTGGTGATGAATTCCCTCAGCTTTTGTTTATTTGGGAAAGTCTTTATCTTGCCTTCATTTCCAAAGGATAGCTTTGCTGAGTAAAGTATTCTTGTTGGCAGTTTCTTTCTTTTAGTACTTGGAATATATCATTTAATTCACTTCTGGTCTGCCATGGCTTTGTTGAGAAATCTGCTATAGCCTTTTATGAGAGAAATTTCTCTTGTCACTTTTAAAATTCTCTCTTTTATTGTATGTATTTGGAGATGATTGTTTTGGATTAAGATTTAGGGGTGACCTATTAGCTTCAAGAACTTGGATGTCCAAATATCTTCCCAGGTTTGAGAAGTTGTCAGCCATTATTTCTTTAAATAAACCCTCTACCCCTTTCCCCCTTTCTTCTCCTAGGACTCCAACGATGGTGTCCAATAAGTCCCATAGGCTTTCTTCATTTCTTTTCATTTTTTCCCCCGACTTTTTGCTCTTCTGTACTTGATCTTAGCCAAAAGGCTGATAAGCAATCTTTTTGCTCTTTTGAAATGTTAATTTCAGTTGATCTGGCTTTTAGCTCACTGATTCTTTTCTCAGCTTGTTCCAGTCTGCTGTTGAAACTATTGAATTCTTCAGTCAGTATTTTCTTCAGCTCCAAAATTTCTCTTTGGTTCTTTTTTATGTTTTCTAGCTCTTTGTTGAACTTCTCACTTTGTTGTTTTATTGTTTTCCTGACATTGTTTCTCAGGAATACATTGTATTTATCTGTATTCTCTTGCAGCTCTCTGAGCATCTAAGGAACAATTCTTTATAATTCTTTGGTGGGCAGTTCCTTGATCTCTATTTCTTTGGGGCCAGTTATGAGAGATTTGCCATAGTCCCTTTGTGGAATCATTTTCTCCTGATTCTTTATGATCCCTGGAGACTTGCATAGGTGTCTGCAGATTTGGAAAACACAGTCACCTCTTTTAGTCTTTATGGTAAGAGAAGACTTTCACCTGTGGGTGGGGACATGCGGAAGTATCCTGTGGCCCCAAGTTAAGTGGTACAGGGAGCAAAGTGTGCGAACATGTAGTAGCACTGGCTCTGGGAAGGCATGATGTCTCTGGCTCAGGCTACTGGGGTGCATAGTATTGACAACTGTGCAGACCTTGTTGCGCACCGTGGGGGGTCTGCAGTGGCTGCACGGTCTGTAGGGGTCCTCAGTGAGCCACTAGGTATAGCACATAGGGACCAACTACCACTATCAGTGGTGCATAGAGCTGGGGATATGCAAACACTCCACTGCAGGACCAGCTGTAACCTCTATGTGGGGACAGGGGTACAGGTACATACTCGTATGTAATGTCTAGGGGCCAAGATAGGAAACAAGGATTAAGCCAACTAAAGACTCACTGGCAGTTGCAGGGGCCCTGGCTCTTTTTGTGCACACATCTCTCTTCAGGTGTGTGCACTGCAGTGAAGGTCAGTGATGGGGGTTAGGATGTAGGCATGCAGGTGCACAGCTGGAGGGGCTAGCTACAGGGGTGTATGGTGCTGGCCAGTGCCAGGAGACGGGGTGTGATCTGGGTCCATAAGCAACTGTATGCACTTTTATGGCGGCACACTCTTCCCCTAGGTGTGAACACTGCAATGGAGGCCAGTGATAGCGGGCGGGCTAGGGACACAGGAACTCAGCTGGAGAGGTTAGCTCCAAGTGCGCACTCAGCAGCGGGTGTTGGCTGGGTCGGGCCTTTGGCTCTCTCCCAGATGCAGCGCCCTGAACTGGTCTCTGGTGTGGTTTTTGGATTCCAGATAGGGTGGGGGTGGGAAGTGGGGAGGGAATCTAGTAGCTGGCATCAGGGAGTGTGAATACCTGTGGGACAAAGGCTGGTGTAATCAGCAGGGGGTTCAAGGCAGTTGTGTTGACTATGTTGGTTTTGTCAGTGGTGAAATCTACTGTTTGTTGAGCAGATCACTGTGAACTGCAATCACTGCCCCTGTGTGACTGCTGTTAGTAGCCTCTGCTTTTCTTCCTTGTTCCGAGCCATCTCTATACATCTCAGCTTTGCTGGTCTGGGGGCTGAACCTGAAGCAGGACCTTTTGTGCAGTGACCTGAAAGGATGGAGTAACTCATTGCTCACTCCACTCTTCTTCTCCTGGCGAGGAGAGCCCTTTCTAGCTGGAATTTCCTTCTTGGTCTGAGCAAGGCTGGCTTGGGGCTGGGGGCGGGATAGGATGATTTTTAACATGCACTTTTGCCTGTCCTCTTTCTACCCACAAATTAGAATCCTGGCCAGTGTGCCTAGAAAGTAGATTTTGTACTCAAATATTTCCATATATATTTTATATAATTTTTACATTTTATATATATGGGTTTTGATGGTCACTAAAAGCAAAGGGAAAGAGGCTATGTGTCTTGTATTATCAATCCAGTTTCTTTTTGAACTCCAATTGAGGTTTTCAGCTAAAAAAAAAAAATGCTGCCCCCTAACCTCTGATGTACCTAATACCAGAGGTAAGACAGGGTATCACAAACTTTCACAATCTTGAAGCTGGCTCATGTTTGCACAGAAGACGGTTAAATTTTACAAGTGTTTCCTGCCCTGGCCAGGGTAGTTCAGTCAGTTGGAGCATTGTCCCCAAATGCTAAGATTACAGGTTTAATCCCTGGTCAGGGCACACACAAGAAGCAACGGATGAATGCATAGACGGGTGGAACAGCAAATCGATGTTCCTCTAACTCTCTCTCAAATCAATAAATAAAAAATTTAAAAAGTGTTTCCTACAGTCAATGATATGTTTAAAATTTCTTTATATTCAGCTCTTGCTTGTGTGGCTCAGTGGGTTGAGTGCCAGCCTGTGAACTCAGTCACAATGTCTCTGGTCCGATCCCTGGTCAGGGCGCATGCCTGGTTGCAACCAGGTCCCCAGTTAGGGGTGAGCAAGAGGCAACCGATCAATGTTTTCCTCATACGTCGATGTTTCCCTCCCTATCTTTCTCCCAACTTTCCTCTCTCATTGAAAATAAATAAATGAAATCTTTTTAAAAATTTCTTTAGATTCAGGCAATTAAAAAAGCTTATATTTAAGGAAACAAAGATCGTTCAACAAACACCTCTGATATTAACTCTCTGTGTGACTACACGCAAAGCTCTTTGCCTCTCTGAGCCATTATTACATTGCTCTTAAAATAAGGAAGTAAGGAATTTTATTTGATGATTTCTAAGGTCTATTCCATCTCAGTTATCCCTACATTTTTTTCTTCTATGAAGAGAAAAATTGCCAAGCATATGAACCTCCAGAAAGTTTGCACAGATGGAGCTAAGATGCAAGTTTCTTAGGCCAAGTGATAGCTCTGAAGAGAGACAGTGACAAAAAGACAGAATTTAAAAAAATGTATATATATATATATTAGTTTAAAATCTACTCTTCTTCCAGGACCAGAAATGTCCTGAGGCAGTGTACGTCAGATGTGGGATTGGACAGCTAATGACTGTATTTCTTAGAAATTAAGTTCTTTGAGTCTTTGAGCCCAGGATTTCTTAAATTCTAAAGATTATAAAAGGAAAAACTTTTCTGAACTCTCATTTTTATTTATCCATGGTGAAATCAATCATCAGTAACAGTTTAACTTTGAATAAAATATTTAATGCCAAAGTGAGATTGCAAGATACATATTACTCAGCAAATGTTTGTGAAGTATAATTAAATTGAAATACTTTCCAGTGCAAAGTCCACAAGTTATAAAACCAGAGCTGGAGTTCTTAACCTTCCCTCTAAGTGGAAATTTGGGTGAATTCCTTCAGTTCTGATTCTAATTTTCCTCTGTAAAATGAATAAAAAATACTTGTCCCATTGATTGATTATGAAATTCAAATAAGATATTCACAAAAGTCTTCATAAACTTCACAGAAACCTACAAATAAAAAGAATTATTCTTTTTGAATTAAAGCATTTTATTTTCTTTTTAAAAAGCACTTTAAGATTCTAGGTACTTTATATAAAAATCTAATTGTGGTTTTACAGATTTCTAAAAGAAGGTCTTTTATGTGGTATAAAGTGGAATTTTAATTTTATTAGATGTTGATACATTATGTTCTTGTCTGTGGAATCTGCATATGATGGTCTTTGCAGACTGAAGTATATTTGATGTAATTAGTTCCCCACCCTCCAACTGAAGCTCAGAAGCCATGGGAGGGATGCTATTGTCTCTCAGGAACACCCTGCTGACCTCCTCTGAGGTGGGCTCTTCCTGCTGCAGGACTGAGTGCACTTCATCATCAGCCATGCAGAGGACTGTAATATGGGGAGTCCTGTGTTGTGTCCACATCTCCATGGCTCCTAAGATGGGGACTTCTTTCCCTCAGGCTACTGGTGTATCAGCACTCATTTCTGCTTGTTTTTTTTTATCCTCATCCAAGGACATGCCTATTGATTTTAGAGAAAGAGAAGGGAGGTAGAAAGAAAGGGGGAGAAATTGATATAAGAGAAGAACATTGATTGGTTGTTTTTTTCTTATACTCCCAGACTGGGGCCAACCAACAACCTAGGTATGTGCCTGAGAGGGAATTGAACCGGTGACCTTTTGGTTTGTGGGATGATGCCCAACCAACTGAGCCACATTAGCCAGGGCTCTTCCTTTCTTTAATTATAATTGGCATATGTGATGTGTCAGATGTCCTAGGTTCAAATTCCAGTTTTATCTTTTTAAACTAGGAGATATCTGTGTTGACTTGGCATCTCTTTTGAGAATAAGTGGTGTCAGAACTTCTGACTTATGGAAGAGGGCTCTGTCAATAAGTTGGGCTATGTCTATTCTAGCACAAGACTAGCTCCCTACAATCTCCTTTTTAACCCTGTCTTCTCTCTGTCTTTGATTCTGGCGTTTTCCCTGGGACAGAGCACTAAGAGTGCTTCTTTTTTCTTCTGAACATATGATAATTAATGTTGATATGAGATATTCTCTTTCATAATATGTCAAAATTATGAGTTTTAACCCTTTGAAAATTGGTTAGCTTTCAATTTCACTATTAAAATATAACCATCTCTGAAGAAGCGAGAGTTAATTTTTAGTTGGAATTTACACTGAAAACTTAGGTTACTTTAAAATTTTTTTTTACTTATTGATTTTAGAGAGACAAAGGGGAAAGGAGGGAGGTGGGGGAGGGAGGGAGAGAGAGAGAGAGAGAGATTTGTTGTTCCACCCACTTACGCATTATTGGTTGATTTTTGTATGTATATGCCCTGACCGAGGATCAGCCTGCAACCTTGGAGTATCAGGACAACACTCTAACCAAGTTACCTGGCCAGGGCAAGGTGACTTTTTAAAAAAATTAAATTTATTAGGGTAACATTGGTTAATAATTTATATAAGTTTCAGGTGTACAACTCCTATCATTCTCAAAGTATTCCAAAAACCTCAAGAAAAGGAAAGACTTCCAAACTCTTTTTTACAAGCCCAGTATTATCCCAATGCCAAACCAGGTAAAAACATAACAAAAAAGAAAATTACAGGCTAATATCTCTGATGAACATTGAGGTAAAATCCTCAAAAAAATATTAGCAAACCAGATCCAGCAATACAACAAAAAAATCATACACCATGATCAAATGCATTTTATCCAGGGATGCAGGGATGGCATAATATCCACAAATCAATAAATGTCGTACATCACATAAACAAAATGAAGGACAAAAATTATATGATTACATCAATATATGCAGAAAAAGCACTTGATAAAATTCAGCACACATTTATGATAAAAACACTTAGCAAAGTGGGAATAGAGGTAGCATACCACAACATAGTAAAGGCTGTATATTAAAAACCTACTGCCAACATCATACTTAGTGGGCAAAAACTAAAAGTATTTCCCTTAAGATCAGGAACAAGACCGAGGTTTCTGCAGTCACTACTCTTATTTAACATAGTAGTGGAAGTCCTAGCCACAGCAATCACAGAAGAAACAGAAGGCATCCAAATTGAAAACAAGGAAGAAAAACTGTCATTTTTCAAAGACAACATGATATTATATAAAGAAAACTCTATAGGCTTGCCCCCAAAATCCCTACTCATCTTAATAAATGCATTTGGCAAAGTAGCAGGATACAAAGTCAATATTCAGAAATTGATGGCATTTTAAAATACAAATAATGAACTATCAGAAGGAGATATTAAGAAAACAATCACACTTACTACTGTAAAAATAAATAAATAAATAAATAAATAAATAAATAAATAAATAAAATAAAGTACCTAGGAATAAATTTTACCAAGGAGGTAAAAGACCTGTACTCAGAAAACTATAGGACGCTGAAGAAAGAAATTGAGGAAGACACAAATAAGTGGAAGTATATACCATATTCATGGATTGGAAGAATTAACACAGTTAAAATGTCCATACTACTCAAAGCGATCTATAGACTCAATGCAATTTCTTTTAAGATTCCAACGGCATAGTTCACAGATCTAGAACAAATACTCAAAAAATTTATATGGAACAAAAAATGACCCCAAGTAGTCTCAGCAATCTTGAAAAGAGGAAACAAGTTGGAGGGTTAACAATACCTGATATCAAACTATACAACAAGCCTACTGTAATCAAAACAGTCTGGCACTGGCATAAGAACAGACACATAGATCAATGGAACAGAATAGAGAGTCCAGAAATAAACCCATGTCTCTATGATCAATTAATATTCAACAAAGGGGGCAGAAGCATAAAATGGAGTAAAAATAGAATAGCCTTTTTAACAAATGGTGTTGGGAGATCTTGACAGCTACATGCAAAAGAATGAAACTCAACCACCAACTTACACCACACACAAAAATAAACTCAAGATTGATAAAAGACTTAAATATAAGTCATGACACCATAGACGCCTTAGAGGAGAACATAGACAGGAAAATCTCAGATATTCCTTGCAGCAATATTTTCACTGATATGTCCCCTAGAGCAAGGGACATAAAGGAAAGAATAAACAAATGGGATTTCATCCAAATAAGAAGCTTCTGCATGGCCAAAGAAAACATCAGCAAAATGAAAAGGGAATCAACCATGTGAGAAAATATATTTGCCAGTGATACTTCAGACAAGGGCTTGATCTCCAAAATATATAAAGAACTCATATGACTCAATGCCAGGAAGACAAAGAATCCAATTAAAAAAGAGGTGAAGGACCTGAACAGACACTTCTCCAAGGAGGACATATGCAGGGCCCAGAGACATATGAAAGGATGCTCAGCATCACTAGCCATCAGAGAGATGCCAATTAAAACCACAATGAGATACCACTTCACACCAGTCAGAATGGCCATCATAAACAAATCGACAAACCACGAGTGCTGGTGAGGATGTGGAGAAAAGGGAACCCTAGTGCACTGTTGGGGGCGATGCAGACTGATGTAGTCACTATGGAAAATAGTTTGGAATTTCCTCAAAAAACTAAAAATGGAACTGCCTTTTGACCCAGCAATTCCACTGCTGGGATTATACCCTAAGACTCCCAAAACACCAATTCGAAAGAACCTATGCACCCCAATGTTCATAGCAGCACAATTTACAATAGCCAAGAATTGGAAGCAACCTAAGTGCCCAACAGTAAATGAGTGGATCAAAAAACTGTGGTACATTTACACAATGAAATACTGGGCAGCAGAAAGAAAGAAGATATTCTGACCTTTTGTGACAGCATGGTAGAAACTGGAGGCTATTATGCTAAGTTATAAAAGCCAGTTGGTGAAAGAAAAATACCTATGATCTTACTTAAAAGAGGACCCTTAGGTACAAAATAAGCTAATGAACAAAATAGAACCAGAGACATGGCATCATGGAACAGAGCAACAGCTGTAAGAGGGGAGGGGAGAGGCAGGAACTGATTGAAAGAAGGTGAAGGGATTAGTAAAAGAACATAGATGATGGACCCATGGACATAGACTATGGTATGGGAATTGACTATGGAAGTGGGGGTGCTGGCTGAGTGAAGGCAGGTTAAGGGGAAAAATTGGAAGAACTGCAACAGCAGAAACAATAAAAGAAAGCTTGCCCAAAGTCACCAGGCTAAAGTCAGAGCCAGAATTTGAACTCAGGAGTCTGACTGCAATCTTGTGATTTTCATCATGTATTTATTGTTTCTGTCTTTCCACTTTTGAAATGAAACCAGAACTAATATCATTTTTTAATATTAGTAAAAGAAAACAAAGAAGCTATATCAAAATGTTATCATTATTATATCTAGGTAGTAAGGCTATTCGTGATTTTTGAAAACATTAATCCATAGTAAATGCAAATTCCTTTTACAGGGAAAACAATACAGTTGAAAAAATACGACTAAAGATTTAGGCTGTACTTTTAGCCCAACCAGCCTCTTAGAAGCCTAAGGATCACACCATTGGTCGAGCAATTGTCACCTACATCCCATCTTTACATATTGGCCCTTTCAGTGGTGCAAGGATGACTACGGGGGTGCAAGCTTGCATCAGAAAACATTTGAAATTGAAGCCCTAACTGATACTTACTTTTCTCCTCCCACCAAGCCCCAGCAATTCCTCTGAATAGGGTAAAGATGACGTATGTTCCTTGGGCTTTTATCGATTCAAGTCTCACTTGACTAACACATAAAACTATCTCATTAAAGAAAAACTCCCTGAAATGGTTCAAAATATTAGTTGAGACCAGTAGTGGTAAAGAGATGAAAAAAGGTTACCAAAAAATC
>PVJD01018492.1:0-14285 GCA_004026545.1 Mormoops blainvillei | reverse complement strand
GCGGGGGCGGGGCCCGGCGGGAGATGGTGCGGCCGTGGAGGCAGCCTCGCGGGAACGACGGGCAGACGTTGGCGGGAAGCCAGGTGGGAGCATGCGGTGGTTGGGACACGTCGTCTCTGGCACCGGACTGCACTTGACCCAGGAGGCAGGAGGCAGGCTTTCTCACTCCCTTCACCCCCAGGCCAGCCCTCGGTAAACAAGAGATACCCCAACAGGAGATGACGGGAGACCGAGGACCACAGGCGACTCCCGCCTCTCTCTCTCTCTCTCTCTCTCTCTCTCTCTCTCTCCTACCACCTGCTCCATTGCCTCCCTCTCACCGAGCCCTCTGGGCGTTACTGTGTTTGCTTCTGGGTCAACGTCTGCCCCCTCCCGGAGCATGGCACGAAACCCATGGAGCAAGTATTTGTGCCCCTCGCCGTACTGCCAACACGCGGAAGGCAACGCGGCTGCTGAATGAGCGGCGGGTGAAGGACCAGCGAGTGGCCGGGAGAATCGTCACTCTTCTTATCTCACACACACACACACACACACACACACACACGAGTGACATCTTCTTGCAGGGCTCACACGGTGGAACAGTGATGGCCCCAGGATGTCCACATAACTTGGGGGCCTCAGTATCTTTTCCTGCGGTGGCTTGTGGGCCGATGGGGGAAGACGAGGAAAGACAGACAGCCCGGGGGCCGCTGAGGCTCAGGAAGGAGGGAGGGTGACGGTGTCGAGATACGGGTGACACGCAGGTCTGTGGCAATGCCGCCGGGAAACGAGCGCCGAGGGAAGGCCCAGCCTGGCTGTGAAGGGCGGGGGTCCCGGCCTGAGCCTCGGTTCCGGTTCCTCGTCCCACTCTCCCAGAGATGGGGGTCCGACCAGCTTCCTGAGCAGCAGGCGCATCCGGACCAAGGGGGACAGTGAGCAAAACATGGAATGTCTCCTCGGGCAACAGTCAAACAGAGGCCGGACGAGGCGGAAGGGCCAGATCTGCGGCGCGCTCATCTCACAGTGTGGCCACGTGGGGGAGGCAGCCAGGCCCCAAAGTCCCGGAGACCAGCCTGGGAGGATGGCTCACAGGGTGCTGGCCTGTGGCGAGGGGGCAGTGGTGCTGTGAGGAGGAAGAGGGTCCGGAGACCGCGAGGTCACTGCCGGCGTCGCGGCTGCGTTCCCGCTGGCTGAATCCAGGCAGCTGGTGGGAGGGGCGGAGCCCAGGTTTCTAGGCTGAAAGTGCTTGTGGAAGACCCAGGGGGCCATCTGGGGGTGCCCCCCAGACTTGGGATCGGGAAGGACCAGGGGCATGTCGGGGGGAAATACGGCTTCCTACGTGGCCGCTCCTTCCCACGCAAGAAAGACACTAATGGTGAACAGCTACAACCCCAGGTGTCCTGCAGGGCCCCCCCACATCCCGCACGCGGTGTGGGTGGGGGTACGGGAAGAGTGGCTGGTGGGCACGCAGCTGGCCTCGTCCTGGGCTCCCTGGAAGCGCGCCTGGCGGGACGGGGCTGGGAAGCGAGCCTGCCTGCCTGTGCCCCCAGCATCGTCCGCTTAGCGCGTGGAATTTGAGAACAAAAGTAATTACGCCCATTATTTCAGGCAGTTTACAATGACCTCAAGTTCACGAAGATTAGAAGGGATTGAGCCCCGACAGGGACTTGGCCTCACAGCAGGGAGCCCCCCGGAGCCACGCCCGGGCTCTCTGAAATCTTCAGGGGTCCCAGGTGGGCAGGGAACCGTTTGCGCTGCCCGGGGGCCCGAGATGGTGGAGTTTCCGAGTCACTGCCGGGAGGAGATGGAGCTGGACAGAAATGGGGGGATTTTACGAAACCACACCGCCCTTCTTTCAGGCACCTTTCTTGAGGGGGCAGGGAAGCTAAAGTAAAGACCGGGCCCCAGATGCAGAGGCAGGACCCCACGGGCTGCTGTTGGACTTTCAGATCCGGGAAGCTGTGCAGAGAGACCCTGACAACCCAGAGCGTTGCCCCGGTGCTGAAGAAGGGCGCCCAGCCCTGCCCCTCAGGTGCCACACGGGTTTGGGCAGGTGTCGCAGGGCCTGGTTCGGACTTCTGAGCTTTCTCTCTATAGACTTTACTGTGGGTGGGGTCGCAGCGTGTAAGCCGGCTCCCCTCCCTTGCTCTGTCCTCTTACAGAAGCGATGTTTCCAGGAAACCATTAAAAAAATAAAACACCTCAACACACACGCCCCCGATGACCACCCTGGAACGGTGGTCTTCGCCCAGTTGACTGGTTTTGACAGACATCAGTACCGAACTAGGCTTCCTGGCAGGGGGCGGGCTTGCGTTGCGTGTCTGCTGCTGTACGTGTGTGTGTGTCTTGGGCCCTGCCCTGAGCGTGTGGCCGAGGGGCTGTGTTGGGGACAGCAGGGGGCGCAGGGGGACGCGGGAGTGGGGACGCTGCTATCTTAGGCTTCCCCCGAGGCTCGGTGTCCGATGGCACTCCAGAAAGAGTCTGGGCATCCAGAGAGCAGCCCGCAGTCTGGGGTCGGAGGTGAGGTGGTGAACACTGAATGGCGGCCCCTTGGAATCCTGGGTTCCCGCTGTCCCACTGTCAGTGGACAAGGGTCCCCGAGCCGCCACCTCCTTCCCGGCTGGGCTCCCTGCAGTTCAGTGCCAAAGAGCAGAGCGGTAGACGCCATGGCCCTGGGGACGCTGCTGGTCCCGGCCTCGCGTTCGTGCCAAGCTGGGCTCACCTGGGTCAGGAAGGCCCGGTGCCAGTTTCCAAAAAGAGGTGGGTGACAGCGCGCCCTCCGGGGGTCCCAGGAGCCTGCAGATCGTCCGGCCAGTGGTGGATGTTTGCATTGTCTCGACACACGCCGAAGCTTCGGGGAAAATGGCAAAATCAAAAGCAAAACAACAAAACAAAATAAAAAGAACAAAAACAAGCCAACTTTCCAACTTGGCGAGCGATGCCGCCAGGGCAGAGCTCGGCGCTTCAGCGCCGTTCACGCGGTTTCTTCTCCCTCCGCCGTCTCCACTTACTCTCTCTTATTTCAGGCGGTGCCCACGCAAACTTTTCTAGCGCATTCCAAGGTGTTTAGGAGGGAGGCCGAGCCCAGTGGAAGGATCCAGGTGCTGCCAGCACAGCCAAGAGGTGGCCACGGGGTTAGCTGTCTGCCTGACCTTTAGCCTTTGAACTGGATTGGTTCAAGTGTCCTACTGGTGAGATAGATCTCATGGCACGAGGGCCATCTACAGGAGGCCAGCCGCGCGAGGGATCTGGGGACCCGTGAGGAGGGCGTGCTCTCTACCAGGGCCGAGGCCCTCCGGTGGCTCCCCCATCTCCCCCAGCACCCCCTCAGCAGCAGGATGGGTTGGGCACTGTCATGAGGTGGGGCTCGCCAGCGGGGTCGTCCACCTGGGACAGGGCAGTGTTTCAAGTGGGCTGTGTGTGGTTGGGACTTTCGGGAACGAGGCTTCAGCATACGGTATTTCCATGGGGAAGCCCCCCAGGGGACGTGCGGGTGGCAAAGCCCGAACATTGGCCAGCGGGAACCCACAAGAGACAGTGAGTTTGCTATAGCCTCCCTGAGCTTCAGAGTCACCCTCGGGTTCCAGAAAGAGCAGGTGACCTCTGTCCATGAACGTGCGGGACAGGAATGCAGGACACACACGCGGGCTGGGCCCCCGCGGGAGCGGCCAGGGCCCTTCGCCCACGGACGGACACTGCTCCCATTTGCAGACGCACCAGGGCCCCCACCCGTCTCGGAGCTCTGCTCCCACATACGCACACACATGGTAAGGATACATTCCTTTAATTTTTGGAACTGGAAAATTTCTTTAATTCGATCTACGCTTATATAACAGAAAGATGGCCGAGGCTCCGCCACCCACCCGATCTGACTCGGCTCAGGCCCGTGTGTGAGCGGCCGGCTACGCAAATGTGCACGTGGCATCTTCAGACAACCAACCCAGAAAAAGATAGTATTTATGTGTGTGTACATATATATATATGTATGTATAGAAAACCAGGACACTCTTCGTTATGGCCCAAGGTAAGAAACCGCACGTCTGGCGCCATCACCAAATGTCTAGCGAACGCAGGACGTGTCACGCGCAGGTCTGTGGGGTGGGTCGAGGCTGTCCCCCGAGATGGGTGGCGATCAGACACCAGGCCATCGGAAGGGACGTGCCCCACTCGCGGGGTCGCGTTTCCAGAATATGCATGTACGTGTGCGTGTCTGCGTGTCTGCGTGTGTGCTGCGTGTGGTGGTTTGCAAAGTAGAAAACACCAGTGGACTCCGCGCGTACTAAGCATGTGAAAGAAATCAGGTTTGTAACCGATAACACTTTTTTTTTAAAAAGGAACGTTGAAGATATTCAAAAATTGCTACAGTACAAAAAAGTGTGTGTGTGTGTGTGTGTGTGTGTGAGGGTGTGTGTCTGTGTCTCTTTATATATGTATATACACAGAGATTAACCAGAAATAGCAACTCTACCGGAAGAGACTCCCACCCCTGTTTTCTGGGAGATGTCTACGCGTGCTCTCTCGGCGCTGGCGTGTCACCAAGTCTTCCGGGTCCGTACATGGCACATGTGGTATTATTGGCACAGGTTCAGAATCGTGGTACAAATCCCAGGCTTCCCTCGGGCGCTCGCCGTCCCTGTCGTGGCGTCTGCGGGCCTCGCCGTCCCCAGGTCCTTGCTTGCATCCCCTGTCACTGTCCCTCGTCGCTGTCCTCCCGAGCGCGGTGGAGGCAGGCCCCCATAGGCGCGAGAGCATCTTTATAAAAATATATTTGGCCTATAGCGTCCTGCTCCGAGCTCCCCACCGGCAAACAGAAGGGGTAGGTGCGGGGACCCTCCCCCTTAGAGAGTTTAGTTTTAGGGTTTTTTTAATTTAATTTAATTTTTTACAGGTTCACCAACGGAATCCTGTGTGGAAAGAAAACAAGAAGAGGTTACGTGGCAGCGGGCCAAGGGCAGGGGGTATCCGTGCAGCCGCTCTGCACCTGGGCACCCAAACCCCGGTCACTGTGCCCCCGGCTAGCTGACACCAAAGCGTCCTCAGGACAGGAAGGGTGTCCCTCGGGGCCCGGACTCACACCCTGGGGGTCCCAGGGCAGGTGGGGCTGGGGGAGCCCGGGACCTCATGTCTACCATAGTCATCGATGGGGAAGCTGTTTCCACCCCTGCAACCAGGAACCAGGAGCGGGTCTGGGCTCCCCGAGAGGGGTCGCCAAGCCCACAGGGGCCCCTGCCGGTCTGGAGTCTGGGTGATGGAGGCGGTGTCCCCCTTCATCACTGGAACCTTGCCTTCTCCCTCAAACGTCACCGGTGTGGTGACCCTGCGAGATCGCCCTCTCTGCTGGGAGCAGGGGTGTCACTGGGGGTAAAGAAAGGGGACACCCTCCCAGATGGGTGCTGGGCCTGAGCCTTTACTCTAACTGTGCCCCACCCCCACCCATCTCCTCCAATTTCTAGGATCTGGGGGGAGAAGTGATTAAAAAAGTGAAGTCATTAAAACAGAGAGAAATCTCCACGTTGCATGTCCGTCTTCACTCTGGTTTCCCGAATGTGGAAATGTGCGGAGCCCAACGTCGTACAAGCCACGTCAGCGAGGTCCCCGGAGGGGTCTGACCCATAGAGACAGAAAGTAGAACAGGGGGGCGCCAGGGCAGGGGTTGGGGAGGGCCTGGCGTTCGACGGGGACAGGGGTCCAGTTCTGCAAGATAAGGGCTCTGGAGAGGACGGTGGTGACGGCCACACAGCAACGTAAACGTGCTACTGCCCCCAAACTGGGTGCTTAAAAGTGGTCGGGAGGCCAATTTTATGTTCTATATATTTTACCACAACTTTTAAAATGTTAAAAAAAATTAAAAGCTGGTCCTGATGACCACCCAGCTGATTCTGGTGACGGGGGCCGCCTCCAGTTTAAGCGGTTGTCCGTGGTCCCAGCGTGACAACCGGTGGCACCGCCTCCACGCTGCTGGACGGTCCGGGACTCACATGGCTGCCGCCCTAAGAAGGAAGCTTCCCGAGAGAGACCCTGTCCAGGTTGATTCCTGGCCTTAACCGGGTGACCAGGGCTGCTCCCACACCTCCCCTCGGCCAGCCGTCCCTCGGGGGTTTTTGGTACAAACGTCACTGTGCACTTTCCTGTTGGAAAATCTTCAGTGCTTTTCAGATACCGGCTCCCGGATCCTTCCAGGACGCGTTCGGTCCCATCCCCGCCCCTTGCCCCTCCGTCTTCCGCCTCCTCTCCACAGTCCAGGCGACGCCCGGATCTCAGGCCGCACGAGTCCGTGGACGGCCTTTCGTGGACACACCCCACTCCCTGAGCCACGGGCTCCATTTCATTTCGGTCTGTTAGTGCGTCCGGTTCTACGGCTTCTCTGCTATAGGAGGAGTAGCAGTGGGTGTCATCTGGATGTGCGTCACATGTCACCCCAGGTGTCACAGGTGCCTGCTGGGTCCACATTTGGATCGGCCGGCAGCGGCTCTGTGCGCGGCCCAGACAGGGATGTGTGTGTTGGGAAAGAGTAGCCTTGTCCTCAGCCCTTGCCTACAGGTGATGCTGGCGGGGACGGGCGGTGGGGGGCAGGTAACGAGTGGCGACGGACAGACGGCCTCTCGGAGGACTGACAGGTGGCAGCTGGGGGACGAGAGCCTGTTCCTAACCCACAAGCATCTGCCTTTATCCAGTGTCTCAGAGACAAAGAGAGAAACGGAGCTCCAACCCTGAGCCTTAATGTGCCATTCTAAGAGTGGTGCTGGGAAGCCGTGCTGAGGCCCAGTGCATGCGAGGGGCTGCTGCCTGGACCACCTGGCCAGCCGCGGGCAGAGGAAGAGAAAGGGAGGGGGGAGGAGAGAGAGAGAGAGAGAGAGAGAGAGAGAGAGAGAAGCATCAGTCAGCCGCCTCCTGCGTGCACCCCGACTGGGGACCAAACCCACAACCCAGGAAAAGTGCTAAACTGCAGTTAGAAATTAGAGAAAATCTTCAGTTGGAAGGTAGCTCGGGAGCCCACGGGCCTTGGGGAAAGAACACCTCCCTTGGACTCTACACAGGCTTCCTACGGGCAGCCTTGAGCTCCCGGGAAATAGCTGCTTGGATTGTCCATTACTGCACTCTCCCTGCTGTTTGGGACAGTCATCTGTATCTCCTCGGATCCACGGGGGCCAGATGAAGACTGCCGGCCAAGGTGGAGGCGTCGGTAAACGCGCTTTGCCTCAGTGCACAACTCCAGCGAAAATTACAACTAAACCACAAAACAAACATGACCGAGGTTCATCAGAAAATCGAGCTGTATGGAAGCCCAACAACCAAGGATTTAAAGAAGCCACATTCTTCCAGGTGGGCGCCTTTTCAACGACAGGCCAGGCTGCTAAGACAGGGAGTCAAAGCAGCTCTACCCAATACAGAGAAACAAACACAGGGAGGCTGCCAAAATGAAGGGACAAAGAAACGTGGCCCAAGTGAAAGAACAGATCAAAGTTCCAGAAAATGAACGAAATGAAATGGAGATAAGCAACCTGTCAGATGCAGAATTCGAAACACTGCTGATCGGGGTGCTCAAAGAACTCATTGGGTGTAGCAACGGCATAAAAAGACACAAGCAGAAAGGAAGGCTGCGTTCAGCGAAATAAAGAAAAATCCACAGGGAACCAACAGTGGAGGGGACGAAGCCAAGATTCAAATCAACAATTTGGAACATAAGGAAGAAAAAAGCATTCAGTCAGAACAGCAAAAATAAAAAAGAATTTAAAAAAATGAGAACAGAATAAGGAGCCTCTGGGATATCTCCAAACGTACCAACATCCGGATCCTAGGGGGGCCAGACGGAGAAGAGAAGAGCAGGACATTGCAAACTCATTTGAAAAAATAACGAAAGGGAACTTCCCTAATTTGGTGAAGGAAGTGGACATGCAAGTCCAGGAGGCACAGAGAATCCCAAGCCAGATGGATGCAAAGAGGCCCCCTCCGGGACACATCGGAATTAAAATGCCAAAGGTTAAAGACAGAGAGAGACTCTTAAAAGCAGCAGGAGAAAAGTGGAGAGTTACCTACAAATGAGTTCCCATAAGACTGTCCGTTGATTTCTCGAAAGATACTTTGTAGGCTAGAAGGCACTGACAAGAAATATGCAGAGTGACGAAAAGCAAGAGCCTACATCCCAGATCTCTCCATCCGGCAAAGCCATCGCTTAGGATGGGAGGGCAGGTAAAGCGCTTCCCAGACGAGGTAAAGCTACAGGGCTTCATCATCATCACCACGCCCTTATGACATGAAATGTGAAAGGGACTTATTTAAGAAAAGGAAGATCAAAACTATGAATGTTAAAATGGCAACAAATGCACAACCATCGGCAACTGAATCTAAAAAGCAAACGAAGCAGACAAGCAGGACAGGAAGAGAATCACAGAAACGGAGATCACGTGGAGGGTTATCGGCGCGGAGGGGAAGGGGGAGAGCGGAGGAAAAGGTGCGGGGATTAAGAGGCATAACTGGTAGGTACGAAACAGACGGGGGAGGTTAAGAATAGGGTAGGAAATGGAGAAGCCAAAGAACTTACATGCACGATCTATGGACATGAACTAAGGGGAGAGAAATTGCTGGAAGGAATGGGGATACTGGGCAGAGGGGGGCAGAGGAGGAAAAACGGGGACAACTGTAACAGCAAAATTAATAAAACATATATTTTTTAAAAAAAGAGAAGTGCCAGTTTCCTGCAGAGGTGGACAGCTTCCCCGAGTCACCCCAACAGGCCAGGAGGAGGGGCCGAGGTTAGCCCCCCATCCGGGCCTGCCCTAAATTCCTGCCCAAACCCTGCTGCCTGCACTTGGCTCACGGCGGGGGGAGGGGGGTGGACTCCAGCTTTTCTGCTCTGAGAGCTCTCAGCTGGGCACAAGCCCCGAGAGGGACCGACGAGGACAGGCAGCCCTGGCCGGCGGAGAAGGACAGACGTGTTGAGCCTGGGGGGGCCTGGCTGGAGGACACCCAGGAAGGCCCCCACCTGCGGTTCCTGGTCAGAAAAGGCAGCTGCGTGCTGCCCTGTGGAATCAGGCGGGATCCGGGGTCAGTTCTGACTTTGGGGAAACTAGTGCCCTCTGTTGCCTGGAAAAGGGGGGTCTTGGGTGCCCGGCCCACTGGCAACAAGCCACGTGGTGGGTCACAAGCTTAACGACCAGTGTCTGCTTTTGCAAAACCAAGAGAACGGAGTGGCCCTGGAGTGCCATAGAGGCTGCCGGCTAGCTCCTCTCCATCTGCAGGGGGCTGCTCTCCCACGGAGCCCCCTTGTTCTGAATGGTTCCCCTTGGCTCTCAGCTCAGACAGATGGTTTCCAGAAGGGTCTTCATGTTGCTTTGGAAAAAGTATTCCTTCGAGTGACCAAAGCCGGAGACTCTGTCCGTGGGTGATTTTTTAGAACAGAGCAGTGAGGCTCAGGTGTTTTTCTTGTTTTCCTATTACTACGTCGTCAGCGCGTTGTTGGAAACAGTAATTCCGCAGGACGGATGCCTTCATTACGTCTCCAGCTCCGTCTGGGAGGGAGTGGCCTGGGCCGGGAGAAGGACCAGAGGGCTGGTGAGCTTCTCTGAAATTTCCTTGTTGTGCAAAACATGACACGCAATTAGCTCCCTCGCGAGCCAGCGGCAGTGGTGTCTGAGGTCCCTTCACTTTCAGTGGGAAAGGCCACTGGCTTCCTTTTGTCCTGTCCTGGGCGTCAACCGGGCGGTGCCCCGCAGGCGGTCCGCAGCCAGGCTTTGCTGGGATTCACTTCCGAGGCTGGACCTAGGGACCGGGCTGGGGCGCCTGTGTCCGCCCACCTGCCGGGGAGGTGAACCTGGCCGCGTCCGGGCCCCCAACTCGCACGCGGGTCAGCGTGAGCGGACTAGACAGCACGGTGACACGACTACATTGTCATTAAAAATGCATTTGGAGAGGCTTAGCAGCGATGCCAGAGATAAATGTCACCACTGGCTCTTAGTCCTTAATTAAATGTTTTAGTATTAATTGCTATTTATTTAAGGGGTAATAAAAGGGCCCTCGTGAATGGGAGAGATCTTCCTGGTTATCCTCCGCTCCACGCGCGTGTCCAGGCATTAACTACGGGACTCGGAGATGCCGAGCCTCCGAATGCTTTCCTCCCAGCGAGTGACAAATGGCCTGCCCGACACACCACCACGGAATCTTTAAGCATCTATCAGGGGCTAACCAGGCAGTGTGCAGAGCCCTCCTGGCCCTCGTCCCCTGCTCGGTGTCTGCAGGCGCGGTGGCTGGCGCGGCCGGGCACCCAGCGAGTCCTGTGAGTGCCTCTCACCTCCCCCACCTGCGACCACCACGAGCGTGTGAAGGTCTTTGGACCCGGAGGCGTCCCCTCCTTCCTGTAAGGGTGGTTCTGAGACAGCTCCCCGGGCACAGCTGGAGGCGGGGCCCAGGCACCTCACCGCCTGGGGTCCGGGTGGCCTGGGGCTGGTCGACCGCGCCTCCTACAAGCCTCTCCTTCCCACCTGCAATGGGGCTGCTGGGAGGACTGAACTTGAGCGAGCTCCCAGGAGTCAAGCAGGCTCCGACACGCTGCCGTTGGAGTGTCTGCATTACGGAAGTGTCCCTGCGGTAGGGGCGGGGGCCACCTGAAGCCAAAGGTGTGTCGGCCTCCAGGCCTGTGGGGGCCCGCAGGTCCGGGAGGAGGAAGGGAGCAGACATCTTGAGGGCCCAGGCCGGCGTCCCCCGGGCCTGACGCTCTTGTCTGTCGCCCTTCAGAAATCCTCATGGAGAGGCCGTGCATCGCTGGGCTGGCCCGTGGAGGCTTCACACAGGGACAGGCGTGGCCTCCCTGCTGATGAGTAAGGTCCCCCCTTCGCCAGTCTGGCTTCAGCAAAGGGAGCCCCCTGCAGCCTTAATGAGGTGTCCCCTCGAGGCGGACGAAGGCACAGGCTTCTGTTGGCGGGGTCACGCCCGACACATCTGGCCCTTGAACGCGGGGACAGAACGCACCCCACCTGCTTGCCGCAGTCCCCACGGAGGGCTTTGAGGGGGAGGCTCGCTTTCCATTCTAACCTAATTACACTTCTTTGCCTGTTGGCTGAACATAACGCTAAGCAGGTCGTTTTGGCTTCAGGACAGGAAGGGAGGGCTGGAGATTTAATTTGGAGCAAACACGCTATTCATTAGGACTTAGACCAGGAACTGACCGATCCCTCCCTCCTTCTGAAAGCAGCTGGCCGCTCTGCCCCCGCTAACGGCTGCGACCCAAATCCTCGGGGTCCCACAGGGGCCCGAGGAGACCCCTCCCCACCGCGGGCCCTCCCCCTCAACTCCGACAATGGCTTTGTCCATTCAGTCCCCATAGCAGAAGTGGACAGAGAGGAAGATGCACTCTCCCATACCAATAACCACCCTAGAAATGGGGTTCCCTGCTCCTGGAAGGGATCTGATGTCACGTTCAGAAGGAATATCGGGGGGAAAAGATGCTTCCTCTGGACGAGCAAAATATGGATCCTTAGACAGCCAGGCATCCAAAAGAAAAAAAAAAATTAAGACCCCCGAGCCTGGGGTCGCCTCTGTCGGCTGTGCCCCTGACACATGCAGCCAGGGGGCCGAGATGCTGGGCACCCGCCCCCTGGAGGCCGCGTGTCGGGACACTCGGTGCAGAAGGGAGCAATTGGACGTTGGCATTAAAGTTAATACCCTTGAAAGGAAAGCAAATGTTCCCGACCAGCCGGGCGTGGAAAATTCTTCCTGCCCTGGTACCGGTCTGGTTTCAAATTAGTAGATGTCTTCTTCCTTTATCATTTGCCTTCTCGTCTCCTATTTTTATATTTCAAATTTGCATTGTAATTCTGCCCAGTGACCCCCGCCCCACGTAAGGACGTGTGATGGCGGGAAGCCTGCCCACCCCGCTCTGCCTGGGCCGCCTCCCATCCAGGGCGCAAGGGCTGTACCTGGAGCTCGCTTCCGGGACTGATTTTCCCGCCCCCGCAGGCGTGCTCGCGGTGGCCTTCCCTGGGCACGGGCGGACGCTGGCGGGCACGGCCCCGGCGCTGAGTCAGGGTAGCTGAGTGCTGGGCACTCCCTGCACTGGGACTTGGGGAGTTTCTAACAGGTGCGGAAGACAGCACACAAGCCTAGCCCCCCAGTTTGCTCAGAAAGGTGATGACACTGGAATTCCACGCCCACCGTGTCCCCAGAGGGAGAACGGGGTGGGGGAGTCAAGGCAACGGGAAAAGGGAGTCAAGTTCCAAACGAGAGGTACGTACCATGAAACAGACACGTGGCATCTGGCCTGCCCCCAGGAGGTAAAAAAGACTTCGGCCAGTCAGCAGGAGATTTCAAACCATTTCTCAGACACGAAGGCCACGGGAATGAGGTGCCGATCAGAAGAGGGGGGCCTGCAGCGAGCGGAAGAGGGGGCTGGCACGGCTGCTCCAGAGCCGACGGCCGGCAGCGTGGGTCTGCTGCTGGAGCCAGCTTCTCCAGTCACAAAGGAGCCCCCGCCCACCCCGCCCAGGGAGGGGACGCTCAGCTGCAACCCACTGGTCTTGGGCAGGAAGGGACCCGCCCTGTCCCTGTGGCTGGCTAATGCCCCTGTCCACCCCGGGCGGCCTTGGAGGACACAGAGCCTGAGCAGGTGACCCGTCACAGGAGGGCACTGGGGTGGGGGCCGGGGGACCAGCATCCCAGCGCAGTTAGACCACCTCCAGGTTTTAGTGCTTCCATCACGGGATAAGCACAAAGCTCCCGGCCTCTGCCTGCGAGGACGAGCACACAACCTGTGCCGTCACACATTAAACGAGGGCAGGACCTGACTCCCAAAATGGCATCCCCATATTTTGTCACCTTTGAGGCTGAACTACCAATCCCCGAGGCCAGTGAGGGCTGGCAGAGCGTCACCTTAGGCTGAAGGCAAGAGACTTTCCCACCCCACACTTCCTCGCCAGGCGTAAGACCGCCAGCTGTGCCCCCCGGCCTGCGCACAAGGCTGGCACAGGACACGGGGGCAGGGCATGGGACAAAGTGACGCGGTGACCAGCCCACAAGACCCCTTTCCCCCCCGAGGCTGACGCCCTGCTTGGCCAGGCTTCACATCCAGACCACACGCCGCACACTCGGTGGCACGCAGGGCAGATCCTCCCGCCACCCCTTCTGGAAGGCTGGGATCATGGGGATTTCAGTGCGCTTCTCCAGTGGCCCCGAGTGAGGGCACAGCTGCGTTTGGAAGGGCGGTCCAGGCGTCCCCTCTCCACCCTCCTCCCCTGGGAAAGGGATGCCTCGCATGCAACAGGGAAGGAAGCCCGAGGAGGGGACGCCGGGTGCTTCGGGGACCGCCCCGTTCTCATGTACCAGACGAGGCTGAGCTCACTACGGGCACTGCAGCCGAAAGTCTCCCCGGTTCGGTGCTGGGAGGCGCCCGCTCGCGGCGCCTCGGCCTGCGGCCCCCGCTGCCGGCCCTGTCCGGGCAGCGGACCCGCAAACCAACCTGGTGTCCTACCCATTTCCTCTGAAGATGAAGTTGTTGCAGTTTTGTTTTTTTTTTTAATTTATAAAATGAGGCATGAGTGTATGCCCGTTTAAAAAAAAAATAGCTTATTGATGTTTTAATCTAATTCCGGATAAACCTTCAGAAGCTGAGTCAGGGTTTCTGGAGTATTCCTAGGCATGGATTCAGGGCTATGTCTTCTTTAAAGGATTACACGTGATTAATAAAAAGAAAAAAAAAGAGGCCTTTAATAACCAGGAGCCTGGCTGGCATTTGATAGTTTTGCTCGATTCGCTGTGGACATTTTATTGACGGAGTTCAGAGATACGGACCATGGAGAGCTGGTTAGGACCGTTGGCATTTAGGGGGACAGGCTACAGAGCTGGCTTTGAACTCCAGGCGAGGGTATCTGCCATGGGACAGAGGATACAGGTGGGAAGGCGTTTGGGCGACCCCCCAGGGCAGGGCAGGGCGCTGCTGTGTCCTCTGTCTGGGTGTTGGAACACCTGTCTACTCTCGCGTCTGTTGGGCCCTCGGAGACACGTGAAGGGTGCCTCCCAACTGTCCCCAGCCCCGTGACCATGCTGGGCCAGCCCAGCTGCGGCCCACACCCCGCCCAAGCTCACCGGTTCCCGTTGAACGTGGATTTGTACTCCCCCACCGAGCGCAGCGTCTCGTCGGTGTACGAGGGCACGGACGCGCGGACGCACTCGTGCGAACACTGCAGGGTCTCGTTGTAGGCCGTGAATATGTCCAGGCTGCTGGGCACGCGGGCGGGCGTGAAGTCCGTCAGGTTCTGACAGCTCTCTTCCTGCTGGTTGATCTTCCGCTGGTGGCTGCTCCTCCGGGGGTCCCCGCT
>PVJD01018491.1:0-14295 GCA_004026545.1 Mormoops blainvillei | reverse complement strand
AGAGCCTTTATTGTGTTGATTTATATTTCTTCTGTACCCACTTTGTTGAGAGTTTTTATTATAAAAGCATCGAATTTTGTCAGATGCTTTTTCTGCATCTATGGAAACGATCATACGGTTTTTACCCTTTGTTTTGTTAATGCGACATGTCACATTGATTTATGGATGCGGAGCCATTATTGCATCCCCGGGATGAATCGCACTTGGCCATAGTGTATAATTTTTAAAATGTATTGTCGAATCCAGTTTGCTAATATTTTTAGACTTTTTTCACCTACAGCCATCAATTTTTTTGGGGGGTGGGGAATGTCTGGTTTTGATATCATGGTAATGCTTGCTTCATAGGATGAGTTTGGAAGCATTCCTTCCTCTTCAACATCTTGAAATAGTTTAAGATGAATAGGTATTAATTATTCTTTGAGTAATTGGCGGAATCTGCCAGTGAAGCTCTCCGGTCCTGGACTTTCTTATATGCCACTTGCACAATGATTTTTATAGCAGCCTTATTTAACTCATGGAAAAAAATGGGGAAAATCCAAATATTTAACAATGGGAGAATTTTTAGCAAGCCAGCTTTATTCGTATAATAAAATACTTCTGGCATAATCTTTAAAAGTAAGTAAATGGAATACACGGATGCATAACAAAGGTGCTGGAAACGGTGCTGAATGTAAACAAGGAGAGAGAAAAATGCGATTCGTACACAAATGACAACTGCCTGAAAATGCATTCTTGTGTTCAGAGAAAGAACTGGAGTGTAGCCAGGTGGAATTTATTGTTTTGTTTTGTTTTTTTTTTCATCTGTAAGGGTATGATTTCAAAATATTGAAAAGTACATGAGTGTCATTTATGTAAATTTAGGAACTTGTGTAACTCTCAGATAGCGGTAAGAAGAACATGTGAAAATAAAAGAAAGTGGGTGTTTTATAGAGTCCTGTGGGCCAGGGGTCAGCCACCACCCCGTGGCTGTTTCTGGGGGGACAGTTTCCTGGCACACAGCCTGTGGCTTCGTCTCCTGCTACAGGGGCAAAGTTGAGTTCTCACACCAGAGAGCAATTGGCTAAAATATCTGCTGGGTGGCTCTTTACAGAAAAAAAAAAAAAAGCCAACTCCTGGATTATTGCTTGAGGATAATGAGTTAGAATCTATTCTTACGTGTGGGATTTCCATTTAAATGACAGACTCAAAACCACTGAATTATTTAGGTCTAGGTCTGCAGAGAAGTGGGACTGACTGATGACAGACCCAGGAGAGAGTGAGACAGGACTGTTGTCAGGGCTGAGAAAGTTCAGAGCACAGACCCTAAGTGCAACAGTCCCAGAGCTGAGATCCAAGTGCAAGGTGACCAGTGAGTGACCAGAGCCTGGGCCACCCAGGCCGCCTGGGCCAGCAAGACTCCCTCAGGAACTCTGTTTGCAAGGCCACCCTGCATGAGGTGTCACACTCTCCTAGGGCCATGAGGTGACTTTATGGCAGCATCACAAATCTCACACTCGCGCCCATGTAGGGGGGTGGCGTGAGCTCCTTCTAGATTCGTGTGGAGGTTTGCAGTGGGGCACACAGTTATTGCAAGGGGGAGAAGAGGTAGTGAGATGGTAACTTATGGCACTTGTGTTACAAGGATTATCCTGAGAGCCACATAAACGTACAAACGTGACAAGGAACCAGGGAGCCATGAGAGGCTGAGAAGAGACTTAGGCTTGTGCTTCTGATCCTTGGCACCACCCCCGTTGGCAGGAACGTCCTGGGCGCGCTGGTCCCCCTCGGCCTCTGAGCTGGGCCGCCGCAGGCCCCCCTGGCTGACGGGCAGCACAGTCAGACAAGCAGCCCCTCAAACACAGAGTGAGGTGGGGTGGTGTGAACATGTTAGACAGAACCTTGAACAGATTTGGAAAAGTTTCGCTAGAGTAGAACACACCTAAGTTGATTTTTCCGGGTGACCTAAGATTCCTGTTTGTCATCCTGTCCTCCCCTCCCTGTCACCACCTGGAGAAAAGCCGCCCCGTCACTGTGAAATATTCTGTCCCCGGTGCCCCGAAGCTTACGTGTTGACAAAGCACAGAGAAGAGATATCATTGTCAGTTTATTTTTCAGGTCTCCAGATGGTAAGAGGGCCAGCATGTCCTCCTCCTTGAGAGAAGAGAAAAAAGCAGTTATTAAACATCAAAAATCTTTTGAGCATTTCCTAAACACCTTCAGGGGTCAAACCCCCTGCAGAAGGCCGGCAGGCCCGCCTCCTTTGAAAGCTGTTTCTCGACAAAGGAAGCCTGTCACCGGCTTGTGGCAGTCTTGAGTTCTGTCATGTAACCTCTTCATCAAAGGCATGCTAGGATTTCTCATTGGCAAAGGTTCTCTTTCTCAAAACGCCTCCTCTGATGTCGCCATTTCTGCAGTTGACAACTTGTCTGACCTTCACAGCCTCTGTTCACTGTCACTTTTTGTGTGGCAGCAAAGGAAGTCTTAATCGCTGTGTGTTTATAGTTAAGCTCTCTCTGATTAATTCATGCACCAGTTCAATGGCTCGCTCAATAAACGGCAATTACAGTCCCACTTCCGTGATAGGTTACAGCAATCGATCAGACATTTCGGAAGTGGGTAGTGCTGACGCTGGCCCAACCTGGTGAATGTGGTTCACACCACTGAATTGGGTGTTTGGAAACGGTTAAAATGGACAAGTTTACGTGGCATAGACTTACCGCAAAAACAAAAATGCCATGCAAAAGATGGAAAAGAGAGTCCCGGTCCCCCCGTTGACCGATGAGGTGTCACAGCTGGAGGACAGGTTTGGAGAGAGCGCACTGGGTGCAGAGGGGAAGCTGCGGAGCAACACGTGACTTTTCTTTCTCTGTGCTTGTGGCGTTTTCCGGCGGCGGTGTTGGGTGGGGAAGGCAGGCCTCTGGAGGCGAGGCTTCTGCGATGAGCGGTCCTCCTCCAGAAGCCAAAGGCCAGGCTCCCCCACTCAGATGTGGGGTTCCTCCGCGCAGGCGGTGACCAGAGACTAGCAGTGACACCTGAGGTTGCTTCGTCCTCAGTCCAGTACTCCTCCCACTGTCATGAACTTGTCCTACCCCAGGGCCCAGATTTAGGTGACACACAGGAGGCATCTAGGGTGCAAAATGTGCAGGGCACTCACTCTCGGGGACAGGAAAGTGCCGACTCTGCTCACGTACAGCCTTGAGAAGGAGTGACCTGCCTCAGTGTCCACACCTCCACCTGGTCCTTAGCATCCTGTCCTTCAGTTGTCCTCTTACTTGCCTGCCTCCCTGCAAAGACTGTGAACCCCACCTCATGTGTCTCTGCATGTCCTGGGACAAGTACCAAGTGTAGCACGTAGGAAGCGCTCAGTGAACGTCAGCATGCTTTGGTAAACATTTTAAAAATAAATAAGTGGATGGCCATACCTGCTATACGGACGAGCTCTCACCCCATGTCTTCTCCTTGGACTCCGTGTCTGTCCTGTTGGGTCTCAGGGTCTAATCCACTCTTCATCCCACCTGGTTAAGCCCCCGTCTTGATACCGCCTTTTTCATTTCTAGCACTTCTGCGTGGTTCTTTTTTGTATCTCCCACTTTGCTCCTTGCTGGGTTTGCGTCTTCTTTACATCCTTGAGCACCTGAAACGTACTCCCAGAGGACGGGTCAGTGTTCTCACTCAGCGGCCCCCTCACCGGTCCCATTCCGGGGTCGCTCTCTGCTAACCGACGCCCCTGCTGGCTGTGGGCTGCGCTGCCCGCCTTCTCCCGGGCGGATGTGGAGACCCACCTTCACTCTGGTCTTCTGCCTGCCTCCCTTAAAGCGCGTCCCACTTTCCCCTGATACAGAACTTCCCACTCTCTTCCTCCGAGCCTGCTCCATCCCTTCCTCTCCCGGGACCAAGAAGTGGGTGGGACCAAGAAGTGGGTTGGGCCGACGTTGTCACCCTGTTGTCCCTTGGCAGCAGTTTGCTTCCATTGTTTTTTGGACCCATGCCAAACACACTTCCGATGCTGTCCCCCCTTCTCTTAGACCTGTCTCTCTGCCGCCAGGACATGCTCTCTTCCTTTAGCGTCTGGCTCGGTTTCCTCCTCCTGATCCCTGTTTCCTTTCCCCGTCCTCCCCTTGCATACTCTAAGCTGACTTCAGCATCGTGTATTCAGGGGTCCATTCGGGGCCCTGGGCCCCTCTCCGCCTCCCCAGCGAGCCCCAGCTCCCACACAGCAACCCCCCTGCAGCCCGAGCTCTTCGTTCCATCTGTGCTTCAATCGCCGACGTTCCCTCGACAGCATCCGTAACCAGTTTTCCTCTCTCCTTAAATCTCAAATACACCCCACTACTCCTCACCGCTAGCAAATTATCTTGTCTCTTCCTTTACCTAGAAAAACCCAAGCCAAGGTGTAAACCTCCTCAGCTTCGTTCATCTCTGCGAGTCGTGCCTTCCTGGCCTTCTGTCCTCAGGGAATGTGACCACTGTCAAAACGCTTGTCTGCCATAATCGCCCCTGTCACTCTGTTCCACCACCTTCTTAACCAGGCAACCTCCTACAAATACTTAAAAATACATACAGTCACTCCTTTCTCTAGGAAACACTTCCCAAGCCCTTAGTCTGATTTCGATGTTATTCTTAGCGATATTCTTCCTTCATGTTTGTATCTTTATCAAGTTCAGCATGACACTTCATGCTATGTGTATGTTTCAGTTCCTCTGAAGCGACAGGGCCTGTTTGAGTTTATATTCTCCATGTGTGACCTGGCACATGGCAGTCTATGACTGAATAAATAAAATGAATGAATAGATGAGTCAGTGATTGAAAGGAATTTGCATTCATATATGATCACGTTTGCCCCTTTATTTTTTTAACATTTAAAAAAAATTTTTATTTATTTTTAGAGAGAGGGTAAGGGAAGAAGAGGTGGAGAGAAACATCCATGTGTGGTTGCCTCTCTTGCGCCCCCTACTGGGAACCTGGCCTGCAATCCAGGCATGTGCCCTGACTAGGGAATCGAACCGGCAACCCTTTGGTTTGCAGGTCGGCGCTCAGTCCACTGAGCCACACCAGCCAGGGCTTGTGTGTCCCTTTATTAACTTAGTCTAAAATTTAACACAAATTAGCGACTGCACATCAAGTATGGCAAAAGTCTAGGGTAGCAAGATTTGGGCATCTTTTAAACTTTTCACTGAGAAGTGACCGTGGTGTATTAGGTTCAATGTAGTCATTTCAATGGTCAAAAAGGGATGAGCCACCTAGTATGACTGCTGGGGTCACCTCATCTGGTGGCTGGTTGACAGCCTCTCCATTTCCACGCTGTGCGTCAGCCAGCGGCGACAGTGAACCCGGGGACTGAGACTGACGGCCGTGGTGGAGTCGGGCTGGAAACACTGTGTTCGTGCTTCCGCCTCCCACTGAGCACAGGGCCACGAGATGCCAGCTGCTCCTTCCGCACCCCCCAAAAAGGCTATTCATTAATCTCCAGCGGAAAGGAAGAGCTCATTTACATACCATTTGGTTCTTCG
The DNA here is from genome assembly GCA_004026545.1 of Mormoops blainvillei. Classification (NCBI taxonomy): domain Eukaryota; kingdom Metazoa; phylum Chordata; class Mammalia; order Chiroptera; family Mormoopidae; genus Mormoops; species Mormoops blainvillei. The sequence goes on along the minus strand of PVJD01018491.1, from coordinate 8,806 downwards.
TCTTAAAAGGATTGGAAATAAACAGGATTTCCTGGCTCAAATTGTCAGACTAAATGTAAACAAATCGCTAATTCTAGATGAAAATCCCCCAAGGGTTTGAAGGCATTCCAGGGCGACATTGGGAGACTATGGCCGTGCCTCTAGTCATCACCCACAGTCCCCGCTGCAGGAGGTGACCTTCCATTAGGTTTTCCACGCAGGGACTGAAGAGCTGGCTCGTATCCGTATTGAGAAAGAATATATAGGATCCCTGATAAATGAGGAACTTTAGAGGCTTCAACAAGCGTAACCTCCTGAGACAAAGCGACCCTATTTCCTGCCCAAGGAAGCCTTGGCTAACAGATTGACTTAAAACGTTTTCTTGGATGGTAATTTGAAAGACAGGAAAAAAAAACAAACCCCAAAACCAAACCAAAATACATAGTCTAATGAAAGCTCCCATCAAAAAAAGCACTCCATTTTGATAGTTCTAAATTGTAAAAATTAATCAAAGAAGTAGCATTATTGGAGGGGATTAGGAAAAGTATCCACCAACGTAGAAACTAATCCCCTCAAATCCTCATTTTATGCCCCACGAGAGTTATCTTACTAAAACGTAAGCCCGATCAGGCCTCTTCCCGGATCAAACCCCCTGGTGGTTTTTCATGGTTGGCAGGATGAAGTGCTCAAGTCTTAGCAGGAAAGGGTCTTTCATAAGCTTCGAGCCCTGTCGTTCCAGGCGCGGTTTCCGCCAGGCTTCGCTGGCGTTGGAGTGTCTGTGTTTTGATGAACTGGCAGTGTTTGCTTCTCCCTCCGAGGATTTACGGTTGCAGCCTCCTCTGTGCAGATTGTCATCCTGTCCTTTCTCCTACCAGCAAATTCCTGGGCGTCTTTCAAAATCCGGTTCAGAAGTCAGCTCTTCCATCAAGCCTCCTCCGCCTCCGTTTGAGCCTCAATGGCACTTTCGCAAAGCCCCTGTCCTCTGGCTGGACATACCGACCTAGAATCACAACCCGTACAGCAGTCCAAAGAACCGTCTAAAAATGAACGTCTAACGGAGAATTATGAGGGCGAAGGGACAGAAGTGGGAGTCTTGTGACCTTTGAATAGGTCCCATTATCCAACCATGCTCATCCCAATCTGTTGACGAATAGGTTGGCAGCTTTCCTGTGATCGCAGTAAGAGAGACTCGGAAGACAGGGCATCAGGTCAATCCATGCGCCCTGGAACCAGGCAGACCAGGGCTACAAAGACGGAAATATGGGGTGAAATGAATAGGCTAACAGCTATTTATTTCACGTAGTGAATGTGTCCAAAAGTTTGACACATCCAAACTGTGGTGATGGCTCACAAATGTCCCTCCACAGTCCACAGCTCTTTTCGGGGCCCAGAGTCAGACCCCGCAGGCTTGTCAACATTTCCTCTTGGAGGGGTCCTGGGGTTTCGAGCGGAAGGTCGTCTGACTGCTCCCCTCGCTATGTTCAAAGCCTCACTCGAAGTCCGGCTGACCCGGGCCAGGCAAATAGCCTTGCTCCCAGACAGCGTGCTGTGTGCCAGGCAGAGCGGAGCACAGAGTGACGGGGACACGGAGAGAAAGGGCCCGACTCCTCCAGGAGGGCCAGGCAGCACCTGCTCAGGAAGTCACAGCAGAGGGGAGCGTTTGTAACAAAATTCTCGACGTTATTCCTCCACCCCGGGTCTAGGGAGTCGCGTGGTCGATTAAGAGTGCCTTCCCCTCCTTGGGTGGCAGAGGTCCCCGACGCGGCCACTCCAGCAGCGCTGGGCCTCCTCGGGAGGTGGCCTGGGCTCCCGCCTGGGCTCCCAGCTCAGCCCCTCCGCTGCAAGTCCTGCCTACAAAACCCTGGGTGATAATGAAGTACAAGATCGTAGCTTGAAAACAGAGTGTGCGTCTGGTGTGGCTTGTTGTTTTGGTTTAATTAGGACTTGCTGCTTCCTGAATTCCTATGATCTCATTTGATGAATTATATGAGTTACTTGCTCTGCGGACTTTGAACATGTGTCATTTATGGGGTGGGGAGTGCCTCCCTCGTTCTCCTTGGACAATCATCTTTTGGCGCATTAAAAAAAAATGCGTCTGGGTTTTTTTTTGGGTGGGGAGCTCTCTGCGGAATTAGAAATGCTGGGACAGGCATTTGCTTCTCCGTCGAAGGAAGGGACTGGCTCCCGTGCATGTGCAGTCTCCCACATTCTAACGTGTACACAGCCGGCGGGGGGTCACAAAGGCCAGTCCGCAGTCTCAGCCCTCCCAGGACCCCTCAAACCAGTTCAGAAGACAGGCCCTCGGACCGGGAGCTGCCGCTGTGCAGGGCAGACCGAGAAAAGAGCCATAGCAGGGACCATTGTGCCTTTCTTCTGTTTATCTAGGTTCCGCTCACAGCCGAGAGCTCACTCGATCCCCGCGAGGGCTTAGACAGGTGTCGTCAGTCCCACGACAGAGTTCCAGGCAGCCGGGGCTCAGGGAGATTCCGCGTCTCGCCCTGTGCCCACGGCTGGGGATTGATACACGCGTCTCTCAGACCCCAGCTCCGTCCTGTGAAGGATGGGAGGGGTAGGTGACTCACGGGGAAGCAGGAGAGCAGGTCTCCTGGAGGAGGGGGTGGCGGAGCAGGGGGAAGCAGGGAGAGGAGAAGGGGGAGGCCATCTCAGATGAGCCTCCACCTTCCGGAATAGGGGTGAAAAGAAAACGACTTCCAGGCAGAGAAGAGACCTCTGGAGTAAAGAGCTCGGTGGAGGTGGGAGAACAGGCAGCATCTGGGATGTACCACCTTCCAGTTGCTGCAATGGATCAAAATTGATGGAATGAGCAGGCATGGAGCGTGGGGTTAAGTCCTTGACACGGTTCAAGAGAGAGCTGTGCTCGTCCTCCAGGGTGACGTAGCTCGAGGGGAAACAACCACAAAACAAAGGAGGGGAAGGCCAGAGAACCTCGAAGCATTGCCCCGCGGTGAGGTACACAGAAGCGCTGGCGGAGCTGAGCTCCGGTTTTCGCTTGTATTTTAAAGTAAGGGTCTATGGATGGGCTGCAGGGAGGGTGGAGGTTCAGGTGCTCTAAAGAAATCGATGTTTCGGGGAGACATCAGGCCTGAAGTGGGGCCTGGAGAGGGAGGGCACAGGGAGGAGCCCCGAGTCAGCAGGGCTGCCATGCCAGTACCCCGTGAGGGGTCTCGGGGGCCCGTGGGAGCTGGCAGTGCTGCCCGGGCGCTGACTGGGCTGGACGAGGACTGAGGGGTTTTAGGAAAGGAGGTGAGCTCTCTGTGGGCCTCACTGACTCATCCCACCTGGACGCACAGGAGCCTGGGAAAGGGAAGGGGAGAGGAGAAGCCGGGGTGGGGAGGCGGTGGGGGGCAGGGGGCCGCCGCCGTGGGTATTGCCGAGGCTAACTGTTCCCGGTGGGGCACCGGCCCACGCAGAAACACGGTTTCACGAAATCCTACTCCATGCTCCACAGCGAATCGGGCAAGTGTCGGGGACATGTTCTCAGGGAGTGACCGCTCTCAGGAGAGTGAAGTGACCTGTTCAAGGTCACGTCGCTGGGCCGCAGCAGAGCAGGGATCTGGCCCAGGTCTTCGATGCCGAAGTCCGAGGCAGCTGCGGGTTAACGGAGAAACCGTTTCACGTTAACTCCCGTCACAGCTCGTGAGTTTAATAAATGGCGTGGCCGAGAGAGCCCATCCCAACTCCCAAAGCTCGGGGGCTGATAGCGTGCGTTGCGGTTAGATCTGGGAGACAGTGTGCGTGCGTGCACGTATGTGTGTGCGCGCACGTGTGTGTGTGAGTGTACATGGGACAGTTGTCTAGAGGGACATATTTAGTTTTAAAAGGCTCTTGTGTTGTTTTGAAAATGAAAGATGGCAAGAGCACCTGTGTGTTCTGGGAGAAATGACGGAAGGACAGTACAAGGCTGGTGGCAGGGGGACGGCTAAGGGGCGGAGAGCTGACCAAGGTCCAAGGGGACCCAGAGTGCCGGGGGTGGGGGGCGCTGCTCTGTCACAGAGGAGGGAGCAGGGGACACAGGGCACCCGGGCACCACTCTGTGGCTTTTGCCATGTCTGCCCCCAGCAGGCTTTGTCATTACGGTCTTTTTTCTGTTTGCCACCACTTAACCTTTTTTCAGTTTTGTTTGTGCAGCTTGTCGGGGGGCACAGGATTTACAATGAACTATACACATTTAAAATGTACAACCTGATCAATTTTGACTAACACACATCCCCGAAACCATCACCGCAAACAAGATAGTTACGTTGGTGAACATACCATGGGTCACCTGAGTTTCCTTGTGCCCCTTTGTCCCTCCACTCCAGCTACCTGCCACGCCCCACCCTCCCCAGGCAAACACTGATGTGCTTCCTGTCAACTAAATTAGGTTGCATTTTCCAGACTTGTATACACATGGAATCATACTACATGTGCTGTTTTTTCAGTTTGGCTTTGTTAACTTAGCATGATTACTTTGAGATTCAGCTGTTGCATTCGTATGCCGATAGTTCATTCCTTTCTGTCGGTGGGCAGTATCCCCTTGCGTGGACATACCACAGCTTGTGCATTTATTCACCTGTGGAAAGACATGTGGCTTGTTTCCAGACTGGGACCGTTACAGATGCAGCTGCTCTGCTTATAGGCACATACCGTCTTGGGAGATGAAACCGTGTGTCTAGTTAGGAGGCATATGCTTTTTATGAAACTGCCGTTTTTTCTCCAAGTGGCTGTAGCATTTTATGTTTCCATCAGCTGTGTTCCCGTTCTTCCACTTCTCGCAAACACATGGTTTGGGCAGTTTTTACACATTGTAACCATTCTAATAGATGGGCAGTGGGAGCTCACCATGGTTTTAATTCGTAAGTCCCACATGACTAATGATACTGAACATCTTTCAGGGGTTTATTTACCATCCACACATCTTTTGTGGTGAAATTTTTTTGAGTCTTTTCCCTCAAAAAGCACTTTTTGAGTGCTTTTTCTCTTCCTTACCATTGGGCTTTGAGATGCCTTCATATGCTCTGAACGCAAGATTGTTATCAGACGTTTTACTTGCAAAATATCCCCTCTCACATGGTGGTTGTCTTTTTATTTTCTTAATAGTTAGTGTCTTTTACAAAGTAGGAGTTTTTCATTTTTGCAAAGCCTAAACTATAATAATAACTGTTATGAATTGCATTTGGTGCCTTAATTAAGAAATCTTTGCCTCACTCAAGTTCACAAAGATTTTCTCTTACTTCCTGATGGAAGATGCACAGATCCGTGTTACAGTTAGGCCCATAATGCACTGTGAGTTAATCTCTGTCTATGGTATGAGATGTGGATCTAAATCATTTTTAAACATTGGATAACCTATTATTCCAGCACAGTTTCTAGAAAAGACTACCATTTTCCCATTGAATTCCTTTTTCAGTTTTCTCACAAATCAACTGACCAAACGTGTATAGATTTATTTCTGGACTCTGTTTCATTGATCTGTTTGTCCTCGTATCAATGCCATTTTGTCTCGATAAGTGTAGCTTTGTATTAAGTCTTAAAATCCAGTTGTACACGTCATCTCTTCCCAAGTTGTCCATCTTTTCCAAAGTCTTATTGGCTATTCTAGGTCTTTTGAAATTTCATGTACATTTTAGAGCCAGTCGACAGTTTCTAGAAAAGTGCCCCTGGGGTCAGTGGTGTCCTATGGAATCTAGCTATCAACTTGAACAGAGCTGGCTTTTTTTTTTCACCTTTGTGAACTATAAAAGGCTGAAAATATTAACTCTGATTTTCATAAGTAATTCAGTGAAGCTTAAAGGGACTGCGAAGACTCGCGAATGCACTGAATTTATAGCATGCGACGAGATACAGCAAAAGCACAATAGTGCCCTGACCGGGTCGTCCATTTGGTTGGACCGATTGCCGTACGCCCGAAAGTTGCAGGTTCGATTCCTGGTCAGGATGTGTGCCAGGGAGGCAACTGGTCGATGTTTCTCTCTCAAATCGATGATTCTCTTTCTTTGCCTTCCTCTCTCTCTCTCTCTCTCTCTCTCTCTCTCTCTTTCTCTCAAATCAATAAACATACCCTTGGGTGAGGATTAAAAAACGTAAAATAGAAAAGGAATTAAGTCAGAACTGGGGCCTGCTGGTGTCGGGTGGCAGCCTATACGAACCACTCCACAAAAGGGACCCGTGTCTGGTGACAGTGGACGCAGGACACAGGACAGGAGAAAAGCACTCTCTTCAAAAGACTTAATTTACCCCTCGGCCCCCCATTAGGTTAGAAGTTGGCGGGCTGTGCAGCCCACACACAGAGAACAGCAGTTTTTACTCCAGCTGAGAAGGAAGAGAATTTTCCCCGTTAGGACAGCAATTACACTGCAGTGAGATGCGCGGTAGATAAAAAAGTTGCCCCCTAGTGGCTAGAACAGGCATAAATCCAAGTCATAAACTAAAGACCGACTTTAAACGCCAAGGAAAGCCACCCTGGAGCACTATCAATGTGTCATTTTCCCTGTATTCATGAAGCGACTTGGTGAGACTGATTTTTCTGCAGTTCACTCTTAGTACTTTCTGCAAGGCCGGTGCAAAATACCCCTCTCTGAAGACTCTTCATGGGTGCTGCCCACCTCGGGACTTTCCCCCACTCCCCTGGCGAAGACCGGGGGCGTCCACCCACGGCCTGGTCGCCGCGGAAGCGCACGGGATCGGGGCAGCTCGTAGCGGTTTCTGAGTCATTTGTTCCTTGGCATTCTCCGTGTTCCCTGCACTAGGCGCTGTCCTGTGCGCTTCACACGCATTAGCTTGATTGATCGTTGAGTCAGCCTAATAACGCTCGTTGGGCCCACGCCGAGTTCTTACGATGTATCAGAGCGGCGCTCGCTGCGAAATAGTCCGTCCCCGAAGGAAGCTGTGGTTAACTAGATACAGCAGGCACAGAACACAATGAGCTACCATTTCCTGTCTGAAAGCAGCGATTAAATACAGAGAGGCGTTCGGAATTGTGGAGGAAGGGCCCGTCATCTAGGAGGTGGGGCACGGGGAGAAGTCACGGGGGAGTGTCCCCTGAGGACGGCGCCACCTGTCTGCGGAGTCCGGAGCCTGAGCTGCTGGGTAGAGAGGGGCCGAGGAGGAAGGTTCAGGCCGAGGGGCAGCAGGAACTAAGGCACGGGAGATGCAAGCAAACGGAGAGGCTCGGAAACCGTGCCCGGCCCGGGCAGACGGTGCAAGAGATGAGGCCGAGGTGAGGGCAGGCAGGGCGGATGAAGGAGCTTAGTTCTTGACCTGTGCAGAAAACGGAAGCCCACTGAAGGATTTAAGTCAGGGGGACAGGAGGTCCGATGTAGACTTTCCACAGGGAGTGCATGACTGGGAATGAGCTGCCAGGTGGGACATGCGTACTCTTCAAATCTGTGCCCGATAAGGGACCATGTCGTTAGTGTAATAAACTGCTGTCCGGCTTTCTACAGTGCCCTTGAATAGCCAGTAGTAGGGAATGCACAAGACCAAGGAAATCGTTTTGTGTTTTTTTTTAACCTTCATTAAACTTTAAAATGTCCTCCTTTGTTGTTTGCTTAAAAGGAGTCGTGGTAGGTTCATTTCTGGTTAAAGACCAAAGAGACCTGCAAGGAGTCAGACCGTCTCTCCTTGTCCCGACGTGGCCGTGGACCAGCCGTGAGTCATCGGGACAAGCCTCAGCTTCGTCAGCCGTGAAATAAATGGATTGGCATAGGTGATGCTTAAAGTCTGATTAAGCTCAAAGGTTCTGTGGAGCAATTTCTGTTCTTTTTAACACCTTCTTAGCCTTCAGGGGGACTGGAGGCACACAGGAGTACATTTGGACATCTTATCCCTCCGAGTTTGTGAGTAGGACCAGGAGTATGAATACATGTGATCATTAAACCTCAGATCTGCAATGCAGACTCCGAAGATTTAAACACACGTCCAGTGCCCGTGCTAAATAGTGGGTAACACATTTCCGTATTACACATTTCCGCCAGGACACTAAACCCTCTGTGCCAGCGTCATGAATCGAGTCTAATTATTTTAACTTAATAGTTTTTGAATTCCTTCTTTACTTATATCCTTAAAAGATGCTCCGATTGCATCTGTAATTTGGAAAAAGGTGAAAACTGCCTCAAGGCTTTTGTCAAGGAAAAAATTCAAATATCTTTACACTAAAAATGTAATATTTAGTTTGTGAATAATGGCAATTTCTTGAAGCGTTCTATTGGGATAGAAAGTCAGTGGCCGTGGCTTTTAAATTAACAGTGTGCTTCAGGAGTGCATCTGATTTTTATTACTACAGATTTCATCGCCGGTAGTCAGTCAGGACGCCCTTTGCTTTGCCGAAACCCATGCGGGGACTCACTGAAGCCGGCAAATGACGGCCCTCCGTGGTCAAATGTAAACAGGCCCCTGATCTGTGATCTGGGCTGGTCTTACCTGGGGCCGAACCATCTGCAGCAGCTCAGTTTATGCCCTTGGGTCCTGCCATTGGGTGATTTCAGCTCAGCTGGTCAGACCCGCCATCTCCCGCCCAGGTCGTGCGAATGGACAGAGCAGACGACTGACTATGACGCTGTCTTGTGATCGGAGAGCTAATACCTTGGCAATAACCTGCTGCCTGTGTTCCCCTTGTAAAGGGGCATTTGGTTACCCCATCCCCAGTTTCCCGGGCTGTCTGCCTGTTGAAAACACATGATCATTTCCTTCTCTGAGCTGCCGCCCCCCCGCCCCCTTCAAGCAGCTTTCCGTGAACAGCATGACTGTCTGTGGGCTCACATGGGTGGAAACACACACGCACGCACCCCCTCCATGAGAAAAGAGAGCAAATTCTATGCGAGGAACC
>PVJD01018490.1:0-14284 GCA_004026545.1 Mormoops blainvillei | reverse complement strand
AGGTATTTATTATAATATTTGAAAGATACTTTTTAAAAAGATCATATATTGATTGCCTATATGCATGTAAAAAGATGTTCAACATTATGAATCACCAGGGGAATGCAGGTGATACTGAGATATCACCACAAAGGAAAAAATTAAAATGACAAATACTGAATGTTGGCAAGAATGTGGAGTAACTAGAACTCTCTCACATTGGTCGTGAAAATATTAATTTTAAAATACATTTTGGAAAACAACTTGGTACTTAAAAACTTTAAAGCAAACTTCTCCTATGGCCCAGTCATGCCCCTCTTGGGTATTTACCCCAAAGAAAGAAAAACATATGCCCACATAAAGACTTCTATACAAATATTACCAGCAACTTTGTAATGGCCAAAACCTGACTACAACTCAAATGTCCATAAAACATATTATTAGATGAAGAAAGTCTGGCATATACATGCAATAGAATACTACTTGGTGATAAAAAAGAATGGACTATTGATACACAAAATGGCATGGATGAATTACAAAATTATCATGTTGAGAAAAAATGAAAGATCAAAAAGTGTGCATACTACATAATCCTATTTACATAGATTTCTAATGAAATGAAAATTTATAATAACAGAAAGCAGGTCACTGATTGCCCAGAGACAGAGGTGGATGTAGGCATTAATTACTAAGGGGCACAAAGAAACTTTTGGGTGATCAAAATGTTTATCTTTATTAGTGCGAAGGATCCACAGGTCTATACATTTCACATAACTTATCAAATTGTTTTCTTTAAATATGTGCGCTTTTTTGTACTTCAATTACACTTAAATACAGTTGAAAACCAAAAAAAATGCTGTGAAAAAACACATGGGTATACCTTTCATTTCTAGTTAGTGATCATAGAAAGATATATATCTATATCTATATTTCTATGTATATGTATCAATATGTATAATCCTTTATAGCCAATGTAACAAATGTAACAGAATTGGATATGTGTGCACAACTAAGACTATTCTTAAGCTAGTAAAGTCACAGACTGTGGGCAATAATATAAGAATTAACAATTTGGATTTTTATTGTTTTTCATATTGATTAAGAACATTTTACAAAAGGATCATATAAATAGTATTAGGGAACTTGGACACTATATATTGAATAGAATAGATACTCTGTTATGGAGAATTCACTGATGTGGTTGTTCCATAAAACATATGTTGCAAGAGGGCTTCCATGTTTTTTTTTATGCACACTAATTTATCCTACCGGGTTTTTTTCTGCAGTGACACCCAATCACAGCCCAACTGGCTACACTATTCTTTTGCCTTGCCTTTGGGTTAAAAATAAGAACAAAACTAATTTTTTATATCTAGATTTTACAGATTGCTATAAAGTTTGCCTACTAATAGTACTATGCCTCCTCTTTGTTTAGCCTTCTCATGAAGAATTGAAAATTTAGCACTTCTGGGATTGAGAATCAGTGGAAATGTAAATATTTATCAAGTGTAAACACTTAAACATTAAGGATCTGCATTTTTCTTATTGGGTCCAATATGTTTAGGAAGACTATTATTTATCTTGTAGAATCAGTTAGAAAAGTCAATATTTATGTGTATACATCAAATAATATTAAAAGCACATGCAATGTATTGTGTTAATGCCATACACAGAGAAGAAACTAGGTAGAAATATTCAATATCTGAATTAGCTTTTATAATATGAGCATTGCTTTGCTATTACATTGTGTTTACTGTTTATTTCACAGCTCAGAGAAAAGAGTCATTATTTTCTTCCTGAAAATGTATAATTTAAATCGAATGATGCTTACATAAGAAAAAAAACAGTAGTTGAGTGGTGGTGAGAAGATGAAATTTTCAACATATGCTTCCCTCAAACTATTGAGAAAAAATAAAGTATCCTTTGGTAGGGTGACCATTTTTTCTTATCTCATCAAAGAGTTACATAGAGATCGTAATGCTGCACCCAGACTCCACTATAATAATGATGAACTTACTCCTGGTTTTCACTCAATTATTAGCTCTCTTTGAAGATTGTCTCAATTGTAGTAAATTGCCTTACCTGTTTTCCTTACTTGAGCCAGACTACATCCAATTACTGATCAGTGTGAAAGTATAAAGGCCCAACCCCTTTGCTTCTATTTGGGATAACACTAATGGGTGGTCCCAGCTCTACAGCTCCCAGGGAGGACAAACTGAAACCTTATCTGGGATTGTATCACAGCTCAACTTATCCCTCCTGTCTTATTCTCCTTGCTCCCTGTCATTTTTATAGGCATTGTTCTAAGAGCACTAACTATTAAATCTCCTGTACTATAAATCTGGCTTCAGAGTGTGTTTCCAAGAGATCTCAATTTATGGTATGGCATGAGAAGCTCATTATAAGGTATTTAATGTTAGATTGTTCAAGTGTTTTATATATTAGTCCTAAAGCTTTCTATAGATAACCACTCTATTCCACTAAGCAGACAATATTTCTCAAGGACTTTGATTACTATAAATATACTTTAATTCAGGATTTTTTACTAAAATAGAACATATCATTGAGGAATCTATAAATATATATAGACTTTATTCTTATCTCTGCAATACCATTCCTAATGTTGGTTAGGGCCATGGCATAAGTTAAAGCTATGGAAATTTAAAAATCTTTACTAAGTGTAACAAATCTATGTTCATACTTTCTATGATCTGAATGTTTGTGTTCCCCCAAAATGTATATGTTAAAATCCAAATGCCCAATGTAATGTTATTAGAAGGTGGGGTCTTTGGGAAGTGATTAGGTCATGAGAGTAGAGTCTTCACGAATGGTATTAGTGCTCCATGAAAAGAGAACCCACAGAGCTCCCTAGCGCCTTAACACCATGTGAGCATACAGCCACAAGTTGGCTGTCTACAGCCAGGAAGAGGACTGTCACAGAACCATGCTGGCACCCTGATCTTGGACTTCTATCCTCCAAGTGTGAGAAGCAAAATTGTTATTTATAAGTTACCCAGTCTATATTTTGTCATACCAACTTGAAGAGACTGACAATATATAGAAAAATATTCCTATAGAGGTGCATTTCAAATATATCAAAATGACCATAATTACCCAATGATCATATTTTTATTGACTTGTGAAATATAGGCAGTTTCTATTACAAGTAGTTCTAAATAAATTGTAGCATGTTTTTCTATAAATAATATACATTCAACCCCTAGTCTTTTATATTAAGACTGGTGGTTCAAATATTCATGTGTAAAAAAATTATTATGTGATTGTATCTGATTAAAATTTTATTGCATAGTTCCAGACCCATGAAACTATAACATTTTCTTCCTCCAGGTTACAATTCTTAAAGAAAATCACTTTGAAATGACCTGTTTTACAATGTAGTGTATTTTCAGCATCTATGTTCTGTTAATTAGCCAATCGTGTGTTTTGAAGGGTGTTTAACCTTTCTTTCATGTGGTAAGGTTAAAAAAACTAGAAAAAAGAAAACTGGAAGAGAGTTTATTTTTAGAATAAATTTTCCATCCCAATTATCTTCTGTGCTACGTTGCCTGAATTTCAAAACTTGATTGACTGAAAATTTCAACTATAGAATTAACCATTCTCAAAGTTATTTTTCTCAATAATATTCTCCCAAATCCTAGAAAAATTGAAACAATATTTTTCTAACACAGTCAAATGATAATCTAAATAACTGCATAATGAATAGAGTAGAATTATACACACACACACACACAGGGGTGGGAAAAACCAGTATATTACAGTTGTAATACAAATATATAACAATAATTAATAAATAATAATACCAGAATAAACTCTGTTTAAGGTACTTACTTTTGCTCACCCCTTAAACTATGTAAGGAATTCAAGATATAGTAAATTAATCAAAGCAGACTTGTTTTTACTTCCCCCTTCCTTGCTACAGTGGCAAATGAGAGATTTCTCTCCTCTACTGTTTCCAACACGTAGTACTTGAATACACTACAAAGTCAGAGAAGAAGGTTTAAGATAAGTGCACTTTAGTGGTGTGCTGCAGTCAACACAAACTTGTTTAATAGTGTTGACTGTGTGGAGACCTCTCTGACCTCATTGAAGATGTGGAGTGGGAGGTCCATGGCATGCTTGCTGTGAAGAATGTGATTGTCCTATGGTTGCTGCTCTGAGCCTTACCCAGATGTGACATTCACTCTGCTGAAAAGGAGGTCCTCCTTCTATATTGTCAATCTTTTCATCCCCTGCATCCTCATGTCTTCCCTGGCTCCCTTGATTTTTTATCTCTTTGCAGCCTCTGGGAAAAAGGTCTCTCTGGGAGTGACTATCCTGTTGACCATGACTGTATTTTAGTTTAAGTCAACAGAGATCATGGTGGACTCAGACAATGTCCCTCTGATAGGAAAATACTACATAGCCATGATGGCCTTGATCAAAGCCTCCATCACTTTGACCATTATGGTGATGAATATCCACTTCTGTGGAGCTGAGGCCTGGCCAGTGCCACATTGAGCCAGGGTGGTTATACTGAAATACACATCCAAGATCTTGTTTGTGTATGACATGGGTGAAGGCTGCCTTAACCCCTGCCATGACAGGCAACAGGACCACCTCATGAAGGATTATAGCAAACTTCCAGAGCCTAAACTGAAAACAGACAGGAACAAAGGCCATCCCAGAAAGAAGGAAATGAACAAACTCGTGGACAGGGACAATAGGTGGGATTCACTGTGGGAGGGGGGGGTGCAGGATAGTGGTGAGTAATGGGGAAAAAGGCAGGATAACTGTAACTGAACAATAAAAAATAATACTAACTTGGGATACCAGGGAGAGAACCTGCAGGATGCTGACAGTTACTGTGCATGGTACAAAGTGCTGATGAGGAATATGAAGTACATTGCAAAGTGTCTCCGAAGACCACAAGGCCACCTATTTCAAGGGGAACGAATGGAAGAAGTTTTTGGAAGTCATAGACCCGTTCTTCATGTGGATATCTTTCATTATGGTGTTTGTGATGACTATTTTGATCAAAGCAAGAGCAGATTAGTAGGTATTTGGTATGTGAGGATAAATTAATAGAAGTCCCTGTGGTCTATTCTAATAATTCTTCCAAGTGATATATATATATATATATGATTTTAAAAAGTATTCACTGTGTGCTTCTATTCCCAAACCCATGAGTTTACTGAGGTCACATTGGTAGCTTAAAATTGAGATAGTAGGAATATATAGACCATAGAAACTGGCAAACATTATAAATCAAAACTTTTATCCCCAAGAGAGCCAGTTGTTAAACATTTACCAACTCATCAGTTCAATTACTTAAGGAGTTGTATGCTAGTGAGCCAGTTCTCTGAAATGTGCACAATGAACCTTATCGATCCAGTGTGAACCAGTTCCAGCACACCCTTGTATATAACTGCATTAACTCCATTTATATAAAACTTGTGAAATTATCTGCATGACTCCTTTATTGTGAACTAAGATGGCATTTTTAGCATGATAATATTTTAAAACATCCAAAGAATGGTATTGCTTTTGTAGTAAGAATGCAGTGTAGCAGTCTCTTAGAATATGAATCCCATTCTCTTCCTGATTAAAAATTCAGGAAGTTATCAGCAATGTAGAATGCTTGCATATTATTTCATCTAGATTTATATTATCTGTCTCTCTCTCTCTCCTTTCAATTGTTGATAGTTATTTTATTAGTTTGATATTCACTACCTTCTATATTTTATCTAGAGACATTTCAAGCTAAAATATTTAGTTATTAAGTATTTAAACATAGAAAATACGGAGCATATTATAACAAATAGTAATTACCACAAGCTGCATTTAACAAAGATTAACATTTTGCCCTATTTACTGAAGCTGCTTTTCTCCCTCTATTTTTATTAAAGAAATGAAACATAAGCCTGACCACAACCGTTATCCATCACTGCCATTCACTTCTCCAGAATTAATCACTACCTGGAATTGTCATGTGATATCACACTTGATCAATGTGTGAAGTAATGCATAACATATTTTGTATACTTAAAGTACTCACATAAATGATGTTATACTGTGCATATGTTTATTTCCTTTTACAATTTTTAGTTTTGTGATTTATAAATTCCTTTATATCTATGGTACTTAAAAATTATGATTCAAACATAGACAAAAGTTGAAAAAAATCACCACCATATATCTTTCATTCAGATTCAAAAACAGTGAACATTGATATATTTTACTGTGTACTCTTCCTACATAAACATTTCAGCATGTGTCTGCTAAGAGTGAAACCATTCTACAATACAACCACAATATCATGATAATACCTAAGAAAAGAAATAATATTTCTATTATATTATCTAATATCTGCTCAGTATTTACGTTCCCCAATTATCACAAAATAGAACCCATCTTTGGTTTTGTTCAACAAGGTTCCAACCGGATTCATGTATAACATGGTATTATTTGTGTCATTTCCTTTCAATTTAACAAATCTGTTTATTTTTAAATTAAATTCATTATTTTAAAGTTGTCCAGATAAGTTGCTTTGCAGAATGCCCATTTCGTTTGTTTGATTGTTCCTTCATAGCATTGAAAAATGTATAAAGGACCCAAGGACAAAGACAACGGGATGGGAGAGGGTTGAATGTGGGAGTTGTCAGGTGGGTACGACAGGGGAGAGTAGTGGGCAAAAAATGAGGACAACTGTAGTTGAACCACAATAAACAACTTTTTAAAAGTGTACTTTCTATTTTTATAAACTGCGAGTTTCCTTCTGGTGACTGCTTCACATGTATCTCATTTATTGTAATACGTAGTACTGTCAGAATCATTAATTCTTAGAAAGCCTGAAATTTTCCTTTGCTCCAAAAATTGTCAGTTGTCTAATATTTACAGGCAAAAGTAATTTTCAGTTTTTTACATTGTATATTTAATTTCCAGATC
Source organism: Mormoops blainvillei (assembly GCA_004026545.1). Lineage (NCBI taxonomy): Eukaryota > Metazoa > Chordata > Mammalia > Chiroptera > Mormoopidae > Mormoops > Mormoops blainvillei. Next base: position 7,360 of record PVJD01018490.1, on the reverse strand, counting down.
TTATATAGGATGATAAGTAAATGTTTATACATTTTCTCTTTATGATACTTCCTGATATTTTCCTTACATGGGTCTTCATATATGATCAAATCTGAGATATTCTATAAGCATTCAGAAAGAACATACACCGTTTATTGTTATACTATAGTGTTTAATACATATCTATAAAATATACTCATGTTTTATTTCCTATATTCTTACCTATTCATGTCTTTTCACTCTATTTTATATTAATTGTGGTATATCGATGTTTCCCATTATTAAAGTTTTTGCATATTTCCCCATGTATTGCCTGTACTTTCTCCTTTAAATAGGCAGTTATCATCTAAGTTTATATTACATATGGACATTAATTTCTCGTGTCTTCATTATGAATGTGGATTTTAGCATTATAAAATATACTCATTGCTCTAGTTCAAAACTTTTTTTATGAATTTAACCTTCTTTGCATCTCTTCCCTTGTAAAATTGATTTCTGCATTAGTTTTTTGATTTATAAGTTTAAAGAAAGATAAGGTTTAGAGATAGATGTCAAAATACTTATATGTAATTTAGTTAGAATTATGTACTACTTTTTTTCTTTATGGTTGTTTAGGGATGATGATTTTTCATCAGTTGAAATATGTTTATTCATATTACCTGTTTTATTTGCCCAGTTGTTTTGTGTACAGATATTCTCTCTCTCTCCCTCCCTCCCTTTTTCCCACTGTAAGTGTGTGTGTTTTCCAGTTCCTACTAATGTCATGGACAGGGTTTATACGTGAAGCACACTCTCTTCTGTTCCTTTACTGAAATGTTCATTTAATGGAAGATGTAAATGGTGGGAGTGGTAGGAGTAAAGAAAAAAGTTGCCAAAACTTTTTTTCATCCATTTTCAGGATTCTGTTGTTTTCCTTTCTTATTTTTTCTTTCTTTTCACTATTATCATTCCCAAGAGCACAACCCCATTCTCTATCTCCTCCCTCAGAATAAAACTTCTCTAATACTATCACTTTCAATGTCACTATAATTTTAAGCTCCAGCCTTGTATCTGGTGTTGTGGACTACCAAGAGCCAAATCACTGTTTAATAATTTGGCTCTTGACATTGGATGTTCTCTTTCTGAGGATTTTTGTCTCTGCTTCATTACTTCTGCCAATATTCTCACCTGTATGTCGCAGGGTCTCTTAAGCCTTCTTCCACTTATATCTATATTCATAGTCTTGCATTCAGAACAGAAACTCTTGGAATGTATTGTTTATTTCTCTACATAAATGTAATTTCATGTTTATGATATTCTCTGTCTTTCAGTAATCCAGAGATTGTAGGCTGTGTAGTTTTATATTCTCTACTTATTGACCTTCTAATATTTGTGGAGGATATCAACATATGTATGTATTCAGATTCTGATGGCTACCCCCTTTCGACAGACACTAAGGCCTCTGATTTTCTTGTTTGAAATATTCCTGGGATTTTTTGTTCTGTTCCTTGGAAGTTACAAAGTGAAACTCATGGTAGTTCACAAGATTCAAAGAGACACCCACGAACTCTATATGAAGCTGGGGGCAGCATAACTTGTCTATTCTTGTTCTATTACATTTATTCCATATTTCATCATTTAAAAACCCTCCATATTATTTAATTTGACATTAGTCTATTGCTCTTTTCTAAAAGTAGAGCTAAATAAAATTTCAGATATAATTGACAGATTATATTAGTTTAGATGTACAGCAGAATGATTTGATATTTGTGTATATTGACAAATTATCACAAGGTTAGTTAACATACATCACCATAATAGTTACAAAAGTTTTTATCTTGTGATGAAAATGTTTAAGCCTTACTCTCTTAGAAACTTTTGAATATACACTGCAGTATTATTAACTATAGAAGCCCTGCCACACATTCCATCAACATGACATATATTTTATAGCTAGAAGTTTGTACTTTTTAACCCCATCACTCATTTTACCAACTCACCCCCCACAGACACACACACTGCTGACAATCACTATTGTGTTCTTTGTATTCATGGCTTATTTTTTATTTTTTTAGATTCCACATATGAGAGCTGTCATACAGCTTTTTTTCTTTCTTCTCTGACTTATTTCACTTAGCATGATACCCTCAAGGTCCCTCCATGTTGTAGGAAATAACAAGATATCATTTACTTTTGTGGCTAAATAATATTCCATTATATACATATACATATACACACATACAAACATGAGGTCTGTCCAGAAAAAGTCCAGCTATTGTAAATATAATGAGAAGAGTTCGTGTGACATTGATGTAACCTGGAAGCCAAGGAGAGTGGACTGGAATGTGCTTGCATGAACAATGATAACTTAACAGTACTGGTCAGTAGGGGTCGTAGACACCATTGAGTGCACATGTGTACTGAGTGGTCATTGCATTCAAAATGACTGAGCGAGTAGAGCAATGAATCTGCATCAGATTTTGTGTTAAGCTTAAACACCCTTGCATGGGAACTATTCAGATGATTCAGAAGGCCACAGATATGGGCGACTGGTGATTGGCAGCTTCATCTTGACAACATGTCCACTCATGCATCATGTCTTATGCAGAGTTTTTTGTCAAAGCATCAAATCACCCAGGTGACTCGGGCCTCTTACAGCCCAGATTTGGTACCTTGCAACTTCTGGCTTTTCCCAAAACTAAAATCACCTTTGAAAGGGAAGAGATTTCAGACTGTTGATGAGATTCAGGAAAACACAATGGGGCAGCTGATGGCAGTGGGGAAAACTGTGTGAGGTCCCACGGTACCTACTTTGAGGGGGACTGAGGTGTTATTGTCCTATGCATGTTTCTTATATCTTCTTCAATAAATGTCTCCATTTTTCATATTACATAGCTGGATACCTTCAGGACACATCATACATATATATAATATAATATATAATATAGTAATATAGTACTATATAAAATATTATGTCACATATCATATTATATATATTTTTACCATTCATCCATAAATGGACACTTAGTTTGCTTCCATATCTTGGATAATGTAAATAATGCTACAGTTAACATTGTGGTGCATATATCTTTTCAAGTTGATGTATTTATTTTCTTTGCATAATCACCCAGAAGTGGAAATCCTGAATTATATGATAACTCTATTTTAAATTTTTGGAGAGACTTCCATAATACTTTCCATAGTGGCTGAACCAATTTACATTTTCTGCAGCTGTGCACAAAATTTCCTTTTTCTCCATAACCTCACTAACACTTATTTCCTATCTTTTTGTTGATAACCATTGTATCAAGTTTGTGGTGGTGTGGAAGAATTCATTATGGTTTTGATTTGCATTTCCTTGATGATTAGTGATGTTGAGCAACTTTCCTATCTGGTGGTCATGTGCCTTCTTTGGAAAAAAATTGTATTCAGATACTGTGCCTATTTTTAAATCGGGCTATTATAATTATTATTTGCTATAAGCTTTTTGTCTATTTGCAATATTAACCCCTACTGAGATACATGATTTGCAAATATTTTCTACCATTCCATAGGTTTCCTTTTCATTTATTGTGGGCTTTCTTTGCTGTGCAGAAGCTATTTAGTTTAATATAGTCCACTTGTTTATTTTTGTTTTTATTGCCTTTGCTTTTGGTATCAAATTAAAAAAATTATCAAGATCAATATCAAGGATCTTTCCTCCTATGATTGTTTCAATGAGTTTTACAGTTTCAGGTCTTACATTCAATACTTTCATCCCCTTTAGTTATTTTTTGTATATGGGTTAAAGTGGTGGTACAGTTTCATTAATTCTTTTACATGTGGCTGTCCAGTTTTTTCAACACCATTTATGGAAGTGATAGTCTTTTCTCCATTGTATATTCTTGGTTACTTTGTTATGAATTAATTGATCATATATGCAGGGATTTCTTTTTGAGCTCCCTATTTTGTTCCATTGATCTATTTGTCTGTTTTTATGCCAGTACCATACTGCTTTGATTACTGTAGCTTTGTAATATAATTTGATATTACAGAGCATAATGCTTGCAGCTTTGGTCATTTTTCTCAAGGTCGGTTAGGCTATTAGTGATCTTTTATGGTTCCATATAATTTTTAAAATCGTTTGTTCTATTTCTGTGAAAGAAATGCAATTGGGATTTTCATAGGAATTGCATTGAATCTGTAGATTCCTCTGGGTAGTATGGACATTCGAACAATATTAATTCTTCCAATCCATGAACATGGGATAACTTTCCTTTTAACTGTATTATCATTTTTTTTCACCAAGGTCTTACACTTTTCAATATACAGGTCTTTCACCTCCTTGGTTAAATTTGATCCTAGCTATTTTGCTTTTTGATGCATTCATAAATGGAATTGTTTCTTAATATTCCTCTCCATTCTTTACTATTGAATTGAAATGCAATATTTTGTTGCCTGTAACTTTACTGAATTTTTAAAGTATAATTTATTAATTATATTATTACAGTTGTCCCAATTTTTCTCCCTTTGACACTCTCTGCACAGTGCCTCCATTCCCTCCAGCAAGGCCCCCCACCCCCTCCCCCGGTATTAGTCCATGTCCATGGGTCATGCATATAAGTTATTTGGCTTCTCCATTTCTTATACTATTCTTAACATCCCCCTGTCTATTTTGTGCCTACCAATTATACTTCTTAATCCCTACACCTTTTCTCCCATTCTCCCCCCTTCCCGCTCCCTACTGATAACCCTCCAAATGACCTCCATACCTATGATTCTGTTCCTTTTGTTCCAGTTGTTTGCTTGTTTTGTTGTTGTTGTTCTTGTTGTTTTAAGATTCATTTGCTGATAGTTGTGAATTTGATACCTCTTTAATGTTCATAGTTTTGAACATTAAAATAAGTAAGGGGCTTACTTATAAAATAATAAGGGACTTTTTCTTAAATAAGTCCCTTTAACATTTCATATCATAAGAACTTCGTGATGATGAACTCCCTTAGCTTTACAATTTCTGGGAACCATTTTATCTGCCCATCCATTCTAAATGATAGCTTTACTGGTTAGAGTAATCTAGGTTGTAGACCCTTGCTTTTCATCACTTTGAATAATCTTTGCCAGTCCCATCTAGCCTGCAAAATTTCTTTTGAGAGATCAAAATTATGGTAATAATTATGGGAACTCCTTCGTAGGTAACTTCTGCTTTTCTCTTGCTGCTTTTAAAATTCTCTCTTTATCTTTGACCTTTGGCATTCTAATTATGATGTGTCTTGGTGAAGTCCCTCTTTGGATTCAACTTGTTTGGGACTCTCTGTGATTCCTAGACTTGCATATCTACTTCCTTTACCAAATCAGGGTAGTTTTATTTCATTATTTTTTCAAGTAAGTTTTCAATTCCTTGCTCTTCCTCTTCTCCTTCTGGCATCCTTATGATTTGGATATTGGCACATTTTGAGATGTCCCAAAATCTTCTTATACTATCCTGTTTTGTTTTTGTTTTTCTTTAATTCTTGTATTTTCTTTTTGGTCTGGTTCAATGTTTATTCCTTCCTTATGTTCCACATTGTTGATGTGAATCCTGTCTTCCTTCCCTTCACTGTTGGTTCCCCGTAGATTTTTCTTTATTTCACTTAGTGTGTCCTTCATTTCTTCCTTTATGCTGTTACCATATTCAGTGAGTTCTTTGAGCATCCTGATGACCAGTGTTTTGAACTCCGCATCTGATAGGCTGGCTATTTCCCTTCCATTCAGTTCCTTTTCATGAGTTTTGTCCAATTCTTTCATTTGAGCTATATTTCTTTGTCTCCGCAATTTGGTAGCTTCCCTATATTTGTTTCTGTGTTTTAGCTAGAGTTCTTTTGACTCCCTGTTAAAAACACCTAATTGTGTGGCATGGAGACTTAGATTATTGCCAGGGTGGGGCAGCCCACTTCACTGCTTTGTGTCCCTGTGTAGGATGGAGGGCTTATATAGGGAACTGTGCTGTTGCTTGGTTTCTGGTGGTTTGCCTGGCACTAGTCCTGTTTCCAGTCACTTCACCCACTCTCCATATGCAACTGGAGCCCTTCCAGTTATTGTCCTGGTATTGAATCCCAGAGTGGTTGGGTTTGTGTATTCTTTAAGACTGTATGGACTCTAAATAGTTTTCTGGAAATCCAGCAGTTTCTTCTGCCACCCCAACCCCCACTGGTGTTTATAGCCAGAAGTTATAGGGATTTACCTTCCAGGCTCTGGAGCCCAGGGCTGTATGGTCTGACCTGGGACTGGCATTGCTCACTCTGAAGGTATCTTAAGGTATCTTTTCTAAATTTTATCCACCACACATGAATATGGGACCATATGTGCCCATTCTACCACCCCTGACACTACACCATGTCTCCTCACCTCTCTGCCCTATCTCCACATTTCTGTCCCTCCTACCTGTCTGGATGTATGTGGCCTCTTTAAATCCTTAGTTGTTGAATTTCTACACAGTTTGATTTTATGACAATTATAGGTGTTATTTGTTTTGAGATTTAGTTTTAATTTCTTTTTATGGTTGTGCTAGGAGGCAAAGCATGTCTACCTCCATCTTGACCAGAAGTCCTGAATTTTTTAATTCATTCTAACTGGTTTTTGGTGGAGTGTTTAGGGTTTTCTCTGCATAGTACCATGTCCTCTGCAAATAGTGACAGTTTTACTCCTTCTTCTCTGACTTTGATGACTTTTTTAGTTTAAAAAATATTTTCTAGCTTGATTAGTTAGCCGGCTTTATCCAAGTTTTAATATGTAGTAGATTTTTTAGCTTATTCCTTAATATGTATTACTTTTTTTATACTGTGATTTCTCTTCAGACCCTATAAATCTTTCACCTTTTACTTAATATGTATTACTTTTCATTATGCTTTTTTTGTTGTGTTATTTTAAAATTTATTTTGAAATTTCTTTCAAAAATTATTGTATATCTTAACTTTTATTCTTGTCAAATTTTAATCCTGCTGATCTTTAATTTACATATTTTATGACTCTGTTATTAGATGCATAAAAGTACACAGTGGTATAACTTCCTATTGAATTGCTTTATTTATCACTTTGTACTGTGCATATAGGTTTATCAATGTATAGTCTCTTATAAAAAGTTACATCATTGTTACACTAGTAATCTCCTGGTACAACTTATTCCAATCTTCCATCCTCTACATTCACTTTATGTATCATTATTGTAAATATTTTTTCTCAACAACCTGAATTTTAAAAACCCCACACATGAAAACTTCTTTTAGCTTACTCTTTATTTGACTTATTTTTATTGCAATTTCTGATATAGTGTGGGCTTATATCTATTATCTCACTTAGTAATTTTATTAACTATTAATTTTATTTACATTGTCTTTTTTTTCTCCTTTTAGTAATTTGGAAAGTTACATATCCCTTTTTCATTGTT